>JAREIK010013125.1:0-52311 GCA_029783825.1 Sapria himalayana
TGCATTTATATTTTAAATGCTATCAATCTTATTAATAATAGTTTATTAATTTATTTTTTTATCATTATTATAATATCTATCAATAAAATTACTTATATTGAATTTAAATGTCTTATAATTATTAAGATTATTATAACTAAATATTATATTTACATTTGAAAAAAATTTAAAAATTATTATATTTTCAAAGGTTATAACCTTCAAAAATATTAAAAAATCACAAAAATAATTTTTTATTATTTTATGTTTTAAATAAAACATATAAAGCAGTAAATGCCTAATCATTTAAATATCTAGACTCCTTAACCCCAAAACCCCCTGAATACATAAACCATTAAACCTATATAATCTAAATAATAAATAATAAATAATAAATTTAATTTTTATTTCTATTCATTATAATTTTAAATATTCATTTTAATTATTTTTAGTTTATTTTTATGGAAATATTAATTACAAAACAAATAATGAGTGAGACATATAATTTAAATATATTATTTTTTATGAAAAAAAATAAGCTTATAAAAATAAACAAAATTTCAAAAATATAAAATTTTATTTAGTAATATAATTTACTTTGATTTTGAATTATTTTGGGTTCTCCAAATATATTTTAATTAATATCTATCTTATTAATAACAGTTTATTAATTTATTTTTCGATCATTATAATAATATATATTAATAAAATTTTTTATATTAAATTTACATCAAATATAATTATTAAAATTAATATAACTAAGTATTGCATTCATAATTTAGAAAGATTAAAAAATTATTATATTTTCAAATGTAATAACCTTTGAATATCACGAAAATTCATAAAATTAAATTTTTAGTTATTTCATTGATTAAATAAAACCTATAAACACCTAAATGTGCAAACATATAAATCAATAAACTTTTTAACCCCAAAACCACAAAAAACATAAACATTAAATAGGTATACCCTAAATAATAAATAATAAATCTCTTTTTATTAGTATTCATTATAATTTTAAATATTCATTTTAATTATTTATCAGTTTATTTTTATAGAAATATTAATTATTAAATAAATTATTAGTGAAACAGATATAATTTAAATAATTTATTTTTCATCAAAAAAATATATATGCTGATAAAATGAGGCAAAATTTTTAAAATAAAAAATTATTATTTAGTAATATATCTTATTTTGATTTTGAATCATTTTAGATTCTACTATTATTTTTTTATTTATATCATTCTTATTAATACTAGTTTATTAATTTATTTATTGATCATTATTATAATATCTATTAATAAAATTATTTATATTTAGTTACATTATATATAATTAATAAGATTATTATAACTAAATATTATATTTACATTTCAAAAAATTTAAAATAATAATATTTTCAAAGGTTACAACCTTCAAAAATTAAAAAAATTCAAAAAATTAAATTTTTTATTTTTTAATTCTTTATATAATACTATAAATCACTAAAGGTCTAAACACTTAAAGCACTAAACTCCTAAACCCAAAAACATCTAAATACTTAAACCATTAAACCATTATATCCTGAATAATAAATAATAATAATAAATCTAAATTTTATTTGTATTCATTATAATTTTAAATAATTATTTTAATTATTTATTAGTTTATTATTATAGAATTATAATTTACTAAATAAATTATGAGTAAGACAAATTAATTTAAATAATTTATTTATAATAACAAAAATATAAAGTTATAAAAAAAGCAAAACATTAAAAAAAATATTATTAAGTAATATATTTTACTTTGAATTTGAATAAATTAGATTTTGCAAATATATTTTAAATAATATCTATCTTATTAATAATAGTTTATTAAATTTTTTTTGATCATTATTATAATATCTAGCAATGTAATTATTTATATTGAATTTAAATGACTTATAATTATTAAGATTATTATAACTAAATATTATATTTACATTTGAAAAAAATTTAAAAATTATTATATATTCAAAGGTTATAACCTTCAAAAATTAAAAAAATAATAAAAATAATTTTTTTATTATATCATTGTTTAAATAAAACTTATGAACCACTAAATGCCTAAACACTTAAACCTCTAAACTCCTAAACAAAAAAGCCCCTAAATACTTAAACCTTTAAACTTGTATACATTTAATATAATTTAAATAATTTATTAAAATATTAATTACAAAATAAATTAATGGTGATAGAAATATAATTTAAATAATTTATTTTTCATCAAAAAAAAATATAAGCTTATAAAAAGAAGCAAAAACTAAAAAAAACTTATTATTTAGTAATAAATTTTACCTGGATTTTGAATATTTTTAGGGTTTGCAATTATATTTTAATTTATATCTATCATATTAATAATAACATATTAATTTATTTTTTGATAATTGATATCATATCTATGAATAATATTGTTTATATTTAGTTTATATTATATATAATTATAATGATTATTATTACTAAATATTGTATTAACATTTTTAAAAAATTTTAAAATTATTATATTGTCAAAGGTTATAACCTTTGAAAATGTAAAAAAATATCAAAAATAATTTTTTTGTTATATCATTAATTAAACAAATCCTATAAACCACTAACTGCCTAAAAAGATAAATCGCTAAAGTCCTAAACGACAAAACCTTTAAATATCTTAAAATATTAAACTGGTATACATTAATAATAATTCATAAATCTCATTTTAATTTTTATTCAGTATAATTTTAAATTTTTATTTTAATTATTTATCAGTTTATTTTTATTGAAATATTATTTACAAAATAAATTATTAGTGAGACACATAAAATTTAATTTAAATTGGTATACCCTAAATAATAAAGAATAAATCTCATTTTTTTCATTATAATTTTAAATATTCATTTTAATTATATATTAGTTTATTTTTATATAAATATTAATTAAAAAATAAATTATGAGTTAGACAAATATAATTTAAATAAATTATTTTTCATCAAAAAAAATATAGATAAACTTAAGAAAAGAAAAAAAATTAAAAACAAAAAATTATATAGTAATATAATTTGCTTTGCTTCTGAATCATTATAGGTTTTGTAATTATATTTTAATTGATATCTATCTTATTAATAATAGATTATTAATTTATTTTTTGATCATTATTAGAATACTTATCAATAATATTGTTTATATTGAATTTATATGATATATAAATATAATTATTATTATAAATAAATATTGTATTCACATTTAAAAAAATAGTAAATATTATTATATTTTCAAAGGTTATAACCTATGAAAATGATAACATATTATAGAAATTTTTTTTGTTATTTTATTTTCTAAATAAAACCAATAAACCACTAAAAGCCTAAAAACATAAATTGCTAAACTCCTAAACGACAAAACCTCTAAATACTTATTCCATTAAAATGGTATAGATTAATAATAAATCATAAATCTCATTTTAATTTTTATTCTAGTATATTTTTAATTTTTTATTTTAATTATTATATCAGTTTATTTTTATAGAAATTTTAATTACAAAATAAATTATTAGTGAGACAGATCTAATTTAAATTAAAATAGTATCCCTAAATAATAAATAATAAATCTCATTTTTTTTCATTATAATTTTAAATATTCATTTTAATTATTTATTGTTTATTTATATATAAATATTAATTACAAAATAAATTGAGTTAGACAAAAATAATTTATATAAATAATTTTTCATCAAAAAATTATAGATAACTTTTTCAAAAAAAAAAAATTTCAAAACAAAAATTATTTATATAGAAATATATTTTGATTTGCTTCTGAATCATTTTAGGTTTTGTAATTATATTTTAATTGATATCTATCTTATTAATAATAGATTATTAATTTATTTTTTGAACATTATTAGAATATTTATCAATAAAATTGTTTATATTGAATTTACATGAAATATAATTATTAAGATTATTATAACTAAATATTGTATTCACTTTTGAAAAAAAATTTAAAAATTATTATATTTTCAAAGGTTATAACCTTTGAAAATATCAAAAAATAAAAAAAATAAATTTTTTGATATTAATTTATTAATAGTTTATTAATTTATTTTTTGATCATTAATATAATATCTATCAATATAATTGTTTATTTTGAAATAACATGATATATAATTATTAAGATTATCATAACTAAATATAGTATTCACATATAAAAAAAATTAAAAATTGTTATATTTTCAAAAGTTATAATGTTCAAAAATGAGAAAAAATAACAAAAATAAATTTTTTGTTATATAATTATTTAAATAAAACTAATAAACCATTAAATGCATAAATACATAAATCTCTAAACTCCTAACCCCCGAAGCCCGTAAATACCTAAATCTTTAAACTCGTAAACCTTAAATATATTTTAAATAATTTATAGAAATATTAATTACAAAATAAATTATGAGTAACAAATATAATTTAAATAATATATTTTTCAACAAAATAATATATAAGCTTATAAAATGATGCAAAAACTAAAAAAAAAATTTAATTTAGTAATAAATTTTACTTTCATTTTGAATCATTTTAGGGTTTTTAATTATATTTTAATTTATATCTATCATATTAATAATAGTTTATTAATTTATTTTTTGATAATTGATATAATATTATCAATAAAATTGTATATATTTAGTTTATATTATATATAGTGATAATAATTATTATTAGTAAATATTGTATTCACATTTTTAAAAAATTTTAAAATTATTATATTTTCAAATGTTGACATTTGAAAATTTGAAAAAAATATCAAAAATAAATTTTGTGTTATTTAATTGTTTAAATAAAAGCTATAAACCATTAAATTTTTAAATTATTAAATCAATAACTTCTAAATCTCGAAAACACTAAATAGATAAATTTTTTAAACTTGTATATCCTAAATAATAAATAATATATATCATTTTTATTTTTTTCATTATAATTTTAAATATTCATTTTAATTATTTATTGTTTATTTTTATATAAATATTAATTACAAATTTAATTATAAGTTAGAAAAATATAATTTATATTAATTATTTTTCAACAAAAAAATTTAGATAAACTTATTAAAAGAAGAAAAAAATTAAAACAAAAAATTATTATATAGTAATATATTTTACTTTGTTTATGAATCATTTTAGGTTTTGTAATTATATTTTAATTGATATCTAACTTATTAATAATAGACTATTAATTAATTTTTTGACCATTATTAGAAATTTATCAATAAAAATATTTATATTTAATTTATATGATTTATAAATTTAATGATTATTATAACTAAATATTGTAAACACTTTTAAAAAAAATTTTAAAATTATTTTATTTTCAAAGTTTATAACCTTTGAACATTTGAAAAAACAAAAAAAATATTTTTTTATTATTTCATTATTTAAAAAAAACCTATAAATCACTAAATGGCTAAACACTTAAATTACTAAAGTACAAAATCTCGATACCCCTATATAGATAATCGTTGAAATGGGTATACACTAAATAATAATTAATAAATCTCATTTTTTTATTTGTTTTCATTATAATTTTAAAAATTCATTTGATTGTTTAGATTTTTATTTATATATATATATTAATTATAAAATAAATTATGAGTTAAATATATAATTTATAAAAATTATTTTTCATCAAAAAATAGATAAGCTTATAAAAAGAATTAAAATTTAAAAACAAATAATTATTATTAAGTAATATATTTTGCTTTGCTTTTGAATCATTTTAGGTTTTGATATTATATTTTAAGTAATATAAATCTTATTCATAATTGATTTTTAATTTATTTTTTGATAATTATTAGAATATCTATCAATAAAATTATTTATATTTAATTTATATGATATATAATTATTATGATTATTATAAATAAATATTTATTCACTTTTGAAAAAATTTAAATATTATTAAATTTTCAAAGGTTAACCTTTGAAAATATCAAAAAATAATAAATTTTTTTTTTATTTTTTTTCTTAAATAAAAACTATAAACCACTAAATGCATACACAGTTAAATCAGTAAACTCCTAAACCCCGTAATGCCTAAATACATAAACCATTAATCTTTTATATACTACTTAATAGTTAATAAATCTAATTTTTATTTCTATTTATTATAATTTTAAATATTCATTTTAATTATTTATTACTTTATTTTTATAGAAATATTTATTACAAAATAAAGTATGAGTGCGACAAATATAATTTAATTAATTTATTTTTAATAAAAAAATATACGCTTATAAAAGAAGTACAAATTTAAAAATTAAAAATTATTATCTAGTAATATATTTTACTTTAATTTTGGAACAATTTGGGTTTTGAAAATTATTTTTAATTAATATTTATCTTTTTATTAATAGTTTATTAATTTAATTTTTGATCAGTATTATATTATCTATCAATAAAATTGTTTATATTGAATTTATATGATATATAATAATTAATATTATTATAACTAAATATTGTATTCAAATTTCAAAAAATTGTAAATATTATTATATTTTCTAAGGTTATAACATATGAAAATGATAACAAATTATAGAAATTTTTTTTTGTTATTTTATTTTTTTATATAATACCTATAAACGACTAAATGCCTAAAAACCTAAATCGCTAAAATCTTATCGACAAAACCACTAAATTTTTATTTTAATTATTTATCAGTTTATTTATATATATATATTAATTACAAAATAAATTATTAGTGAGACATATCTAATTTCAATAAAACGGGTATCCCTAAATTATAAATAATAAATCTTATTTTTTTTTAATTTTAATTTTAATATTTATTTTAAATATTTATTTGTTTATTTATATATAAATATTAATTATAAAATAAATTGAGTTAGGAAAATATTATTTATATATATTATTTTTCATCAAAAAATTATTGATAAACTTTTTAAAAGAAAAAAAAATTCTAAACAAAAAAATATTATATAATAATATATTTTGATTAGCTTCTGAATCATTTTAGGTTTTATAATTATATTTTAATTGATATCTATCTTTTTTAAATTGGAATCTATCTTACTAATAATAGATTATTAATTTATTTTTTGATCATTATTAGAATATTTATCAATAAAATTTTTATATTGAATTTATATGATATAAATATAATGATTATTATAACTAAATATTGTATTCACTTTTCAAAAAAATTTAAAAATTATTATATTCTGAAAGGTTATAACATTTAAAAATATCAAAAAATAATAGAAATATATTTTTTGTTATTTTATTTTTTTAAATAAAACCTATAAACCACTAAAAGCCTAAAAACATAAATCGCTAAACTCATAATGACAAAACCTCTAAATACTTAAATCATTAAACTGGTAAACATTAATAATAAATCATAAATCTCATTTTAATTTTTATTCAGTATAATTTTAAATTTTTATTTTAATTATTTATCAATTTATTATATATATATATTAATTACAAAATAAATTATTAGTGAGACAGATCTAATTTAAATTAAACCGTTATCCCTAAATAATAAATAATAATATCATTTTTTTTCATTATAATTTTAAATATTCATTTTAATTATTTATTTTTTATTTATATATAAATATTAATTATAAAATAAATTGAGTTGGACAAATATAATTTATATAAATTATTTTTCATAAAAAAATTTTTGATAAACTTTTTTTAAGAAAAAAAAAATTAAAAACAAAACAATATTATATAGTAATATATTTTGCTTTTCTTCTGAATCATTTTAGGTTTTGCAATTATATTTTAATTGATATCTATCTTATTAATAATAGATTATTAGTATATTTTTTGATCATTATTAGAATATTTATCAATAAAATTATTTATATTGAATTTGCATGATATATAATTTTAAGATTATTATAAATAAATATTATATTTACATTTGAAAATAATTTAAAAATTATTATATTTTTAATGGTTATCATCTTTGAAAATGAGATAAAATCCAAAAATAAATTATCTGTTATTTTATTGTTTATATAAAACCTATAAACTACTAAATGCCTAAACGCTTAAATCATTAAACTTTTAAACCCCAAAACCCCAAAACCCTTAAATACTTAAACTTTTAAACCATATTTTAAGGTTTATGTATTTATAAATAATATATAAATATCTATCAATAAATAATAGTTTATTAATTTATTTTTTAATCATTATTATATTTATATTTATATTTAGTTTATTAATATCTATCAATAAAATTGTTTATTTTTAATTTACATGATATATAATTATTAAGTTTATTATAACTAAATATTGTATTCACATTTGAAAAAAAATTACAAACTATTATATTTATAAAGGTTATAACCTTCAAAATTGATAAAAAATTTGAAAAATATTTTTTTATTATTTCATTATTTAAATAAAACATATAAAATACTAAATGCCTAAACACTTAAATCACTAAACTCCTAAACTCCTTAATACTTAAACCATTAAACTGGTATACCCTAAATAATTAATCATAAATCTCATTTTTATTTGTATTCATTATAATTTCAATATTTATTTTAATTATTTATTAGTTTATTTTTATAGAAATATTAATTGCAAAATAAAATTATGAATGAGACAAATATAATTTAAATAATTTATCTTCAATAAAAAAATTTATAAGCTTATAAAAAGAATCAAAAATTTAAAAATAAAAAATTATTATTTTGTAATATATTTTACTTTGATTTTGAATCATTTTAGGTTTTGCGAATATATTTTAATTAATATCTATCATATTAATAATAGTTTATTATTCTATTTTATGATCAGTTTTATAATATTGATCAATAAAATTATTTATATTAAATTAAATTGATATTTAATTTTTATGATTAGTATAACTAAATATTATATTAACATTTTAAAAAAAATAAAAAATTATAATATTTTCGATGGTTATAACCTTAAAAATGGGAAAAAATCATAAAAATAATTTTTTTGTTATTTAATTATTTAAATAAAACCTATAAACTACAAAATACCTAAATACTTAAATTACTAAACTCCTAAACCCTAATACTACTGCAACACACACACATAGCGATGGACCACAGTACATACGTGTACATATTCTTGTCCATTTTGGTGTAGCATTTAGAGGGGATAGCAAGTCCTGGAAGCAACCATAAGTATGGACCACCAGCTTGTAGAGGGCCCCTCTAGCAAGCCGGGATGATAACATTAAAACAACTGAAGAGACCGAGCAAAGTGGTTGGGAGTAAACCCAGGAGTAGCTAGGAGTGGGTCCCACCAGCTCTACCAGGCAGCATAGAGGGCCACCCATCTGTCGCCCAACAGGAATAGCAGGTAATCCATTATTAATTTGAGAGCTGGCAAAATCCGAATCATCACCAAGCAGGGCCAGTAAGCAATGGAGTCCAGTCCAGCCACCCGGGAGCTAAAGATTCAAACTTGTATTTAATGCTTGTAGTCTTATTTGTATTTTGGATTTGTATCATTATGTACTTGTAGAGACGGATCATGACATACTCACGCACACAATCTTGTCTGTTCTCTATGTAGCATGCAATGAGGGAAACTAGACCCATGAGTATCTTTATGTGGGGCCTATTTTTGCATTTTGTAAATACACATTAGGCGATGCTACACTTCCGGGAGCAAAAGACCGATCTTTATTGCAATTTGTAATTTTACATGTATTCTAGCTTGGTTGTACGTGTAGATAATTAGACTATGAGATGGACATCATTACACATTCACACCAATGCATGCATATTTTTTGATATTTTGTCGGTGCAACATACAACCACTTGTTGGAGCTCGAGGAGGAAGCATTCTAACCCAAGAGATACTCTTTTGAGGATCATTAGAGCAAAAGAATGTGGAATTCAGAGATGAGAATTAATTGACAAAGTGCCGTAGATATGGACTTGTGGTTTATGGATATTTAGTTTTACATGTATTCCATTGCATAGCAATGACATAGACAAATGCTTGATGCTGCATGTCACACACATGCACAATCTTATATTTGCATAGTTTTAATATGGTACATCATTCATGTTCCTCCAAAAGGCTTGGACAAATCCGAATGGAAAGGACGCAGAGCACATAATGACTAAATACCAACTATGAAGTCCCGGAATACCAGGTGATTTTAGTTGTATTCGTATGCTTGGAATTATTAGGCTTTATGTTTTTTTATGTATTTTATGCATATAATCATTAAGGTGCATAGGATTTGGTGGGCTGGCCTAAATTAGTCAGCTTTTTAGTCTATTGTAAGTTGTGTGCCTAAATGATAAATAAAGTGTGTATTATCCAAAAAAAAACAAAAAAAAACCATAAACCTTAAACTTTAAATCCTAAACCTTAATCCATAAACCTTAAACTTTAAATCATAAACCTTAATCCATAAACTATAACCCTAATCCATAAACCCTAAATCCTAAATCTCATGTTTTTCACTTTTATATTCAAATGACTAAGTGTTAAATTTAAATTGAAATTCACAACTTTTAGGAATGTCACAGATTTATCTTTTTGTATATGTAACACAAAGTCATGACTCAAGGGGTGAGCTATGGATTCAGTCACTTTCTTGCTTTAGATTATTGTAGCATTAGAAATGGTCATGATTGTATATTTTGTCTCTAGAACAAAAAATCATATCGATGAGAATATGCCATAACTTGTGTCTCTCTGTTGAACATATTGTTATGGCACTAAGAATTATCAAGAATACATATTAAATCACTATAATACTGGGGCACATTATTGGGATTGACCATAGCTTGTGCATTTTATCTTTATAATGAAAAGTCATTGCACTAGGAATGATTGTAACTTTGGACATTCCTCAAGAGCAAAAGTCTTGACCCTAGAAATAGTTAAAGCTCGAGTACTACTCTTTATAATTTCTATAGCTAAAATTCATGGGATTGGAAATATCACTATGGCTTTTTCCTTTGATTTGTTAACTCAAGTGTCAATATGCAAGACTAATATTTTGAGCAATGATTAAAACTTTTTATACATTTGAATATGATTCATTTACTTCTTTTTAGGTTTTGTGAGCTTGTAAACATAACTCATTTAATATAAAAAGAAAGAAATTATACTTTTCAAATCCATGAGGATATAAAAAAAAAGGCTTAGACATGCCAATAAAATAAATTTTTTGATTCTCGATTGAAAGAGAGCCCTTACTTCTTGCCCTTCTCAAACCACCAATGGGATAGATTGTTCTAATAGGCTACGATGTTGTTATTTTTTTAGAGGTGAACTATGTTTTAAAAAAATTGCTTTGAGTGTGTGCATGAGAGATATTTTAGAAGAAATTACAATAATCAATATAAATAGCATCCTCAACAACTAGCTAATTCAACACATAGGGGTACAACTTTGGATTAGTCTGTTAGCGTACATGAGTCAAATTACCTTTGATTGCCTAGTGATTCAACATCAAATATGATGAGACAAAATAGAGATAAAGTAAAAGATCATATTATTTTCGTTAGAGCTTTAGCAATCATTCTAGAGTTGAGAGAGAAACATAATAAATTATATTAATTATTCAGTATAATTTTAATTTTTATTATTTACCAGTTTATTTTTATAGAAATATAATTAAAAAATAAATTATTAGTGAGACAGAGCTAATTTAAATTAAACCGGTATATCCTAAATAAAAAAGAAATAATCTCATATTTTTTCCATTTTAATTTTAAATATTCAAATTTAATTATTTATTTGTTTATTTTTATATAAATATTAATTAAAAAATAAATTATGAGTTACACAACTATAATTTATATAATTTATTTTTCATTTAAATAATATAGATAAACTTTTTAAAAGAAAAAAAAATTCAAAACAAAAAATTATTATATAGTAATATATTTTGCTTTGCTTATGAATCATTTTAGGTTTTATAATTATATTTTAATTGATATCTATGTTATTAATAATAGATAATTTATTTATTTTTTGATCATTATTAGAATATTTATCAATAAAATTAGTTATATTGAATTTTATGATATATAAATATAATGATTATTATAACTAAATATTATATTAACTTTTGAAAAAAATTTAAAAATTATTATATTTTCAAAGGTAATAACATTAAAAAATGACAAATAATAATAAAGATAAATATTTTGTTATTTCATTTTTTAAATAAAACTTATAGATCATTAAATGCTTACTTACTTAAATCAGTAAGCTCATAAATCTCGTTACCACTAAATACATAAACCTTTTAACATCTATATACTACTTAATAAATAATAAATCTCATTTTTATTTATATTTATTATAATTTTAAATATTCATTTTAATTATTTATAGTTTAATTTTTTAGAAAAATTAATTACAAAATAAATTTCGAGTGAGACAAATATTATTTAAATAATTTATTTTAATAAAAAAAATTAAGCTTATAATAAGAAGGAAAATTTTAAAAATTAAATATTATTATTTAGTAATATATTTTGATTTGATTTTGAATCATTTTTTGTTATTTAAATATATTTTAATTAATATTTATATTATTAATAATAGTTTATTAATTAAATTTTTGATCATTATTATAATATATATCATTAAAAATATTTATATTGAATTTATATGATATATAATTAGTAAGATTAATATAATTATACATTGTATTCACATTTCATAAAATTTTAAAAATTATTCTATTTTCTAAAATTATAAACTTTGAAAATCAGAAAAAATCAAAAAAAGAATTTTAAATTTTTATTATATAAATAAAACCTATAAATCACTAAATGCCTGAAAATATAAATTGCTAAATTCCTAAACGACAAAACTCCTAAATAATCAAACCATTAAAATGGTATACCATATATAATAAATCATAAATCTCATTTTAATTTGTATTCATTATAATTTTAAATATTCATTTTTATTATTTATCAGTTAATTTTTATAGAAATATCAATCACAAAATAAATAAAAGTGAGACAAAAAATAATTTTAATAATTTATATTTAATCAAAAAAAACCTTATATAAAGAAGTAAAAATTTAAAAACAAAAAATTATTATTTAGTAATATATTTTATTTTGATTTTGAATCATCATATATATGTTTTGCAATTATATTTTTATTGCGATCAATCTTATTAATAATAGTTTATTAATTTATTATTTGATCAGTTTTATAATGTCGAACAATAAAATTACTTATATTCAATTAAAATGTCTTATAATTATTAAGTTATTATAACTATATATTATATTTACATTTGAAAAAAATTTAAAAATTATTATGTTTTCAAAGGTTATAACCTTCAAAAATTATAAAAAAACCCAAAAATAATTTTTATTATATTATTATTTAAATAAAACATATAAACCACTAAATGCCTAAACATTTAAATCTCTAGACTCCTAAACCCCAAAACCCCCTAAATACTTAAACCATTAAACCTATATAACCTAAATAATAAATAATATATCTCATTTTTATTTGTATTCATTATAATTTTATATATTCATTTTAATTATTTTTTAGTTTATTTTTATAGAAATATTAATTACAAAATAAATAATGAGTGAGAGAGATATAATTTAAATAAATTATTTTTTATGAAAAAAAAATAAGCTTTTAAAAATAAACAAAATTTCAAAAATTTAAAATTTTATTTTGTAATATAATTTACTTTTATTTTGAATTATTTTGGGTTCTTCAAATATATTTTAATTAATATCTATCTAATAAATAATAGTTTATTAATTTATTTTTTGATCATTTTTATAATATATATTAATACATTTTTTTATATTGAATCTACAACAAATATAATTATTAAGATTATTATAACTAAGTATTGTATTCATATTTTAGAACTATTAAAAAATTATTAAATTTTCAAAGGTAATAACCTTTGAAAATCATAAAAATTCATAAAAATAAATTTTTTATTATTTCATTGATTAAATAAAACTTATAAACATGAAAATGTGTAAACATATAAAATAATAAACTCCTTAATCCCAAAACCATAAAAAACTTAAACAATTAAATAGTTATACCCTAAATAATAAATAATAAATCTCATTTTTATTAGTATTCATTATAATTTTAAATATATAGTTTAATTATTTATTAGTTTAATTTTATAGAAATATAAATTAAAAAATAAATTATTAGTGAGACAAATATAACTTAAATAATTTATTTTTCATAAAAAAAATATAGGCTTTTAAATGGATACAAAAATTTAAAAATTTAAAATTAATATTTAGTAAAAAATTTCACTTTGATTTTGAGTCATTTTAGGTTTTGCTAATATATTTTAAACAATATTATCTTACTAATAATTGGTTATTACTTTTTTATGATCATTATTATAATAAATATCAATAAAATAGTTTATATTGAATTTATATTATATATAATTATTATGATTATTATAACTTCATATTTTATTTACTTTTCAAAAAAAATTTAAAAATTATTATATTTTCGAATGTTATAACCTTCAAAATGAGAAAAAATAACAAAAATAAATTTTTTGTTATTTTATTTTTTATATAAAACCTATAAACCACTAAATGACTGAATTCTAATTTTATTAGTATTCATAATTTTTTTAAATATTTATTTTTATTATTTATCAGTTTATTTTTATAAAAATATTAATTACAAAATAAATTATTAGTGGAACATATATAGTTTAAATAATTTATTTTTCATTAAAAAAATGCTGATAAAAAAAAAATTTAAAAATAAATAATTATTATTTAGTAATATATCTTATTTTGATTTTAAATCATTTTACATATTACAATTATATTTTAATTAATATCATTCTTATAAATACTAGTTTATTACTTTATTTATTGATCATTATTATAATATCTATCAAAAAAATTATTCATATTGAGTTTACATTATATATAATTATTAAGATAATTATAACTAAATATTATATTCACATTTAAAAAAAAATTAAAAATTATTATATTTTCAAAGGTTATAACCTTCAAAAATTTAAAAAATTCAAAAAATTAAATTTTTTGTTTTTTCATTCTTTATATAAAAACTATAAATCACTAAGGTCTAAACAATTAAATCATAAACTCCTAAACCACAAAACACCTAAATACTTAAACCATTAAACCATTATATCTTGAATAATAAATAATAAATCTCAATTTTATTTGTATTCATTATAATTTTAAATTTTCATTTTAATTATTTATTAGTTTATTATTATAGAATTATAAATTACAACATAAATTATGAGTAAGACAAATATAATTTAAATAATTTATTTTTAAAAACAAAAATATAAACTTATAAAAAAAACAAAACATTAAAAAAATTATTATTTAGTAATATATTTTACTTTGATTTGAATAATTTAGATTTTCCAAATACTTTTTAAATAATAACTATTTTTTTAATAATAGTTTATTAATTTATTTTTTGATCATTATTATAATATCTAGCAATGTAATTATTTATATTGAATTTAAATGACTTATATTTATGAAGATTATTATAAATAAATATTATATTTACATTTGAAAAAAATATTAAAATAATTATATTTTCAAATGATATAACCTTAAAAAATTAGAAAAAATAAAAAAAAATAAATTTTATGTTATATTAATGTTTATATAAAACTCATAAACCACTAAATCCCTAAACATTTAAATCTCTAAACTCCTTAACACAAAAGTCCCTAAATACTTAAACCTTTAAACTTGTAAACATTAATTATAAGTTAAATAATTTATTAAAATATTAATTACAAAATAAATTAACAGTGAAACAAATTTAATTCAAATAATTTATTTTTCATCAAAAAAATATAAGCTTATAAAAAGAAGCAAAAACTAAAAAATAAATTATTATTTAGTAATAAATTTTAGTTTGATTTTTAAATAATTTTAGGTTTTGCAATTATATTTTAATTTATATCTATCATATTAATAATAACATATTAATTTATTTTTTGAAATTGATTTAATATCTATCAATAAAATTCATTATATTTTGTTTAGATTATATATAATTATTATGATTATTATTACAAAATATTGTATTTACATTTTTAAAAAATTTTAAAATTATTATATTTTTAAAGGTAACATTTGAAATTGTTAGAAAATATCAAAAATAATTTTTTTGTTATCTCATTGTTTAAATAAATCCTATAAACCACAAAATACCTAAACACTTAAATCAATAACTCCTAAATCTCTAAAACGCTAAAAAGATAATCCTTTTAAACTAGTATACCCTAAATAATAAATTATAAATCTCTATTCTTTTTTTTATTATAATTTAAAATATTCATTTTAATTATTAATTTGTTTATTTTTATATAAATATTAATTACAAAATAAATTATGATTTAGACAAATATAATTTATATAAATTATTTTTCATCGAAAAATATAGATAAACTTATAAAAAGAATAAAAAATTTAAAAACTAAAATTAATTATATAGTAATATATTTTGCTCTGAATCTAAATCATTTTAGATTTTGTAATTATATTTTAATTGATATCTATCTTATTAATAATTGTTTATTAATTTATTTTTTTGTTCATTATTAGAATATTTAACATTAAAATTCTTTATATTGAATTTATATGTTATATAAATATAATGATTATTATTACTAAATATTGAATTCTCTTTTAAAAAAAATTTAAAAATTATTATATTTTCAAACGTTATAACTTTTGGAAATATGAAAAAATAATAAAAATAAATTTATTTTTATTTTATTTCTTAAATAAAACCTATAAACCACTAAATCTATACACAGTTATATTAGTAAACTCCTATAAACCATAATACCTAAATACATAAACCTTTAAACTGCTCTATAATACATAATAATTAATAAATCAAATTTTAATTTCTATTTAATATAGTTTATATATTCATTTTAATTATTTATTAGTTTATTTTTATAGAAATATATATTATAAAATAAATTATGAGTGCGACAAATATAATTTAAATAATTTATTTTTAATCAAAAAAAATATATATGTTTATGAAAGAAGTAGAAATTTAAAAATTAAAAATTATTATCCAGTAATATATTTTACTTTAGTTTTGAATCAATTTGAGTTTTGTAAATATTTTTTAATTAATATCACTCTTTTTATTATTAGTTTATTAATTTATATTTTGATCATTATTATATTATCTATCAATAAAATTGTTTATATTGATTTTATATGATATATAATTATTAATATTATTATAACTAAATATTGTATTTGCATTTCAGAAATATTTTAAATATTATAATATTTTCAAAGGTTATACCCTATGAAAATGAGAAAAAATTACAAATTTTGTTTTGCTTATTTTATTGATTAAATTAAACCAATAAACCACTAAATGCTTAAAAACCTAAATCGCTAAACTCTTAAAAAGATAAAACCACTAAATACTTAAACCATTAAACTAGTATACATTAATAATAAATCATAAATATCATTTTAAGTTTTATTCAGTATAATTTTAAATTTTTATATTAAATAATTTTTAGTTTATTTTTATAGAAATATGAATTACAAAATATATTATTAGTGAGATAGATCTAATTTAAATTAGACCGGTAGACCCTAAATAATAAATAATAAATCTCATTATTTTTAATTATAATTTTAAATATTTATTTTAATTATTTATTTGTTTATTTTTATATAAATATTAATTACAAAATAATTTTTGAGTTACAAAAATATAATTTATTAAAATTATTTTTTATCAAAAAGTTATAAAAAGACTTTTTAAAAGAAAAAAAAATTTAAAACAAAAAATTATCATATAGTAATATATTTTGCTTTGCTTCTGAATCATTTTAGGTTTTGTAATTATATTTTAATTGATATCTATCTTATTAATAATAGATTATTAACTTATTTTTTCATCATTATTAGAATATTTATCAATAAAACTGTTTATATTTAATTTATATGATATATAAATATAATGATTATTATAACTAAATATTATATTCACTTTTGAAAAAAATTTTAAAATTATTATATTTTCAAATGTTATAACCTTTGAAAATGTGAAAAAATAAAAAAAAATATTTTTTTTTGTTATTCTATTGTTTAAATAAAACCAATACACCACTAAATGCCTAAGCATTTAAATCACTAGAGTACAATATCCCGATACCTGTATATAGATAATCCTTTAAATCGGTATACCCTAAATAATAATTAATAAATTTCATTTTTATTTGTTTTCATTATAATTTAAAAAATTCATTTTGATTGTTTAGTTTTTTATTTTTATATATGTATTAATTATAAAATAAATTATTAGTTAAAAATATAATTTATAAAAATTATTTTTCATCAAAAAATTGATAAGCTTATAAAAAGAATAAAAATTATAAAACAAATAATTATTATTTAGAAATATATTTTGCTTTGATTTTGAATCATTTTAGGTTTTGATATTATATTTTAAGTAATATCAATCTTATTCATAATAGATTTATAATTTATTTTTTGATAATTATTAGAATATCTATTAATAAAATTATTTATATTGAATTTATATGATATATAATTATTATGATTATTATAAATAAATATTGTATTGACTTTTGAAAAAAATTTAAAAATTATTATATTTTCAAAGGTTATAATCTTAAAAAATGAAGAATAATAATAATAATAAATTTTAGTTATTTTATTTTATAAATAAAACCTATAGAACCTTAAATGCTTACTTACTTAAAATAGTAAGCTCATAAACCCCGAAACCCCTAAATACATAAAGATTTTAACATCTATATACTACTTAATAAATAATAAATCTCATTTTTATTTCTATATATTATAATTTTAAATATTCATTTTAATATTTATAGTTTAATTTTTTAGAAAAATTAATTACAAAATAAATTTCGAGTGAGACAAATATTATTTAAATAATTTATTTTTAATAAAAAAAATATAAGCTTATAAAAAGAAGAAAAAATTTAAAAATTAAATATTATTATTTAGTAATATATTTTGATTTGATTTTGAAACATTTTGTGTTATCTAAATATATTTTAATTAATATTTTTATTATTAATAATAGTTTATTAATTTAATTTTTGATCATTATTATAATATCTATCATTAAAATTATTTATATTGAATTTATATGATATATAATTAGTAAGATTAATATAATTATACATTGTATTCACATTTCAAAAAATTTTAAAAATTATTTTATTTTTAAAGGTTATAACCTTAGAAAATAAGAAAAAATCTAAAAATTTTTTATTATTTTTATTATATAAATAAAACCTATAAACCACTAAATACCTAAAAACCTAAATTGATAAACTCCTAAACGACAAAACTCTTAAATAATCAAACCATTAAACCGGTATACCACATATAATAAATCATAAATCTCATTTTAATTTGTATTTATTATAATTTTAAATATTTATTTTAATAATTTATTAGTTTATTTTTATAGAAATATCAATCACAAAATAAATAATGAGTGAGACAAATATAATTTTAATAATTTACTTTTTAATTAAAAAAAAGGTTATATAAAGAAGTAAAAATTTAAAAACAAAAAATCATTCTTTAGTAATATATTTTACTTTGATTTTGAATCATTATATATAGATTTTGCAATTATATTTTAATTTCGATCAATCTTATTAATAATAGTTTATAAATTTATTATTTGATCAATTTTATAATATCTAACAATAAAATTACTTATTTTAAATTTAAATCTCTTATAATTATTAAGATTATTATAATTAAATATTATATTTACATTTGAAAAAAAATTAAAAATTATTATATTTTCAAAGGTTATAACATTCAAAAATGATAAAAAATCATAAAAATAATTTTTTTTATTATTTTATTATTTAAATAAAACTTATACACCACTAAATGCCTAAACATTTAAATCTATAGACTTCTAAACCCCAAAACCCCCTAAATACTTAAACCATTAAACCTATATAAACTAAATAATAAATAATAAATCTAATTTTTATTTGTATTCTTTATAATTTTAAATATTCATTTTAATTATTTTTTAGTTTATTTTTATAGAAATATTAATTGCAAAATAAATAATGAGTGAGACATATATAATTTAAATAAATTATTTTTTATGAAAAAAAATATAAGCTTATAAAAATAAACAAAATTTCAAAGATTTAAAATTTTATTTAGTAATATAGTTTACTTTGACTTTTAATTATATTGGGTTCTACAAATATATTTTAATTAATATTTGTCTTATTAAAAATAATTTATTAATTTATTTTTTGATCATCAAAATAATATATATTAATAAAATATTTTATAGTGAATTTACATCAAATATAATTATTAAGATAATTATAACTAAGTATTGTATTCATATTTTAGAACTATTAAAAAAATATTATATTTTCAAAGGTTATAACCTTTGAAAATCACCAAAATTCATTAAAATTAATTTTTTGTTATTTCATTGATTGAATAAAACCTATAAATCAATAAATATAACCAAAATGTGTAAACATATAAATAAATAAACTCATTAACCCCAAAACCACAATAAACTTAAACAATTAAATAGGTATACCCTAAATAATAAATAATAAATCTTTTTTTTATTAGTATTCATTATAATTATATATATATATATATATTTATTATTTATTAATTTATTTTTAGAGAAATATAAATTAAAAAATAAATTAATAGTAAGAAAATATAATTTAAATAATTTATTTTTCATCAAAAAATATATATGCTTATAAATGGATACAAAAATTTAAATATTTAAAATTAATATTTAGTAAAATATTTCACTTTGATTTTGAATCATTTTATGTTTTGTAAATATATTTTAAACAATATTTATTTTATTAATAATTGTTTATTAATCTTTTGTATGTTCATTATTATAATATTTATCAATAATTTTGTTTATATTGAATTTACATGATAAATAATTATTAAGATTATCATAACTAAATATAGTATTCACATTAAAATAAAATTTAAAAATTGTTATAGTTTCAAAGGTTATATCCTTCAAAAATGAGAACAAATAACAAAAAAAAAATTTTGTTATTTTATTTAAAAAAAAAACCGATAAACAACTAAATGCATAAACACTTAAATCACTAAATTCTTAAATCCCAAAACTCATAAAAATATAATTTTTTAAACCTGTATATTTTATCTTATTAATAATAGTTTTATTTAATATATATCTTATTAATATATTTTACTTTGATTTTGAATCATTTTAGGTTTTACAAATAAATTTTATTTAATATCTATCTTATTAATAATAGTTTATTAACTTATTTTATTATCGTCATTATAATATCTATAAAAAAATTATTTATATTGAATTTACATAATATATAATTATTTAGATTATTATAACAAAATAATATTTTCATATTTTAAAAAAATTTAAAAATTATTAAGTTTTCAAAGTTTATAACTTTTGAAAATGAGAAAAAATAAAAAAATAAATTTTTTGTTATTAGTTTTTTAAATAAAATCTATAAACCAAAAAATAGCTAAATTCTTAATGACTAAACTTTAAAACCGCGAAGCCCATAAATACATATGCCTTAAAATTAGTATACTCTAAATAATAAATAATAAATCTCATTTTTATTAGTATTAATTATAATTTTAAATATTCATTTTAATTATTTATATGTTTATTTTTATTGAAATATTAATTACAAAATAAATTATTATTGAGACGGATATAATTACAAAATATTAATTAAAATGAATATTTAAATTTATAATGAATACAAATAAAATAGAGATTTATTATTTATTATTCAAGATATACTAGTTTAATGGTTTAAGTATTTAGGTGTTTTGGGGTTTAGTGATTTAAGTGTTTAGGCCTTAAGTGATTTATAGTTTTTATTTAAAGAATTAAAAAATATAAAATTTAATTTTTTGATTTTTTTTTAAATTTTTGAAGGTTATAACTTTGAAAATATATTAATTTTTAAATTTGTTAAATGTGAATATATTATTCAGTAATAATAATCTTAATAATTATATATAATGTAAATTCAATATAAATAATTTTATTAATAGATATTATAATAATGATCAATAAAAAATTAATAAACTATTATTAATAAGAATGTTATAAATTAAAATATAATTGCAAAATCTAAAATGATTCAAAATAAAAATAAAATATATTACTAAATAATAAATTTTTGTTTTTAAAATTTTGCCTCTTTTAATAAGGATATATATATTTTTTGATGAAAAATAAATTATTTAAATTAAATTTGTCCCACTAATAATTTATTTTGTAATTAATATTTCTATAAAAACAAATTTATAAATAATTAAAATAAAAATTTAAAATTAAACTTAATAAAAATTAAATAGAGATTTATGAATTTTTATTAACGTAGACATGTTTAATGGTTTAAGTATTTAAAGGTTTTGTCGTTTAAGAGTTTAGCAATTTATGTTTTTAGGCATTTAGTGGTTTATAGGTTTTATTTAAACAATAAAATAACAAAAAAAAATTGTAATTTTTTCTAATTTTCATAGGTTAACCTTTGATAAAATAATAATATTTAATTTTTTTTGAAATGTGAATGCAATATTTAGTTATAATAATATTAATAAATATATATCATATAAATTCAATATAAACAATTTTATTGATAGAAATATAATAATGATCAAAATTTAAATTAATAAACTATTAATAAAAAGATTAATATTAATTAAAAAATATTTACAAAACCCAAATTGATTCAAAATTAAAGTAAAAACTATTATTGGATAATAATTTTAAATTTTTAAATTTTTAATTCTTTTATAAAGTTATATTTTTTTGATTAAAAATAAATTAATTAAAATATATATGTCGCACTCATAATTTAATTTGTAATAAATATTTTCATAAAAATAAACTAATAAATAATTAAAATGAATATTTAAAAATATAATAAATAGAAATAAAAATTAGATTTATTAATTATTAAGTAGTATATAGCGGTTTAATGGTTTATGTATTTAGGCATTATGAGGTTTAAGAGTTTACTAATTTAACTGTGTATGCATTTAGAGGTTTATAGGTTTTATTAAAAAAATAAAATAATAAAAAATTTAATTTTATTATTTTTTGATATTTTGGAAGTTTATAACCTTTGAAAATATAATAATTTTTAAATTTTTTTTAAATGTGAATATAATATTTAGTTATAATAATCATTATAATTATATATCATATAAATTCAATATAAAAATTTTATTGATAAATATTCTAATAATGATCAAAAAATGAATTAATAAAATATTATTAAAAAGATAGATATCAATTAAAATATAATTACAAAACCTAAAATGATTCAGAAGAAAAGCAAAATATATTACTATATAATAATTTTTTGTTTTAAATTTTTTTTTCTTTTAAAAAGTTTATCAATAATTTTTTGATAGAAAATAATTTAAGTAAATTATATTTGTCTAACTCAATTTATATTGTAGTTAATATTTATATATAAATAAACAAATAAATAATTAAAATGAATATTTAAAATTATAATTAAAAAAAATGAGATTTATTATTTATTATTTAGGAATGTCAGTTTAATTTAAATTAGATCTGTCTCACTAATAATTTATTTTGTAATTAATATTTCTATAAAATAAATTGATAAATAATTAAAATAAAAATTTAAAATTATACTGAATAAAAATTAAAATGATATTTATGATTTATTATTAATTTATACTAGTTTAATGATTTAAGTATTTAGAGGTTTTGTCATTAGGAGTTTAGCGATTTATGTTTTTAGGCTTTTAGTGGTTTATAGGATTTATTTAAAAAAATAAAATGACAAAAAAAATTTCTATAATTTTTTATCATTTTCATAGGTTATAACATTTAAAAATATAATAATATTTAAAATTTTTTTAAATTCTAATACAAATTTTGTTATAATAATATTAATTATTTTAAAACACATAAATTTAATATAAATAATTTTATTGATAGATATTATAATAATGATCAAAAATTAAATTTATAAACTATTAATATTAAGATTGATATTAATTAAAAATATTTACAAAACCCAAATTGATTCAAAATTAAAGTAACTTATATTACTTGATAATAATTTTAAATTTTTAAATATATGCTTCTTTTATAAGCGTATATTTTTTTTAGATAAATAATATATTATTTAATTTATATTTGTCCCACTCATAATTTATTTTGTAATAAATTTTTCTAAATAAATACACTAATAAATAATTAAAATGAATATTTAAAAATAAAATAAATAACAATAAAAATTAGATTTATTAATTATTAAGTAGTATTTAGTGGTTTAATGGTTTATGTATTTAGGCATTACGGGGTTTAGGAGTTTACTGATTTAACTTTATATGCATTTAGTAGGGCTGCTCACAGGACTCGGAGATTCGCGACCCGACCCGAAGCCTTGTCCCAATAAAATCGGGACTTAAAAAATCTGTTGACTTTGACTTTTCGCGTCCCATTCTTTCACATATTTTTTCTTTGGGATGGTTTCGGATCTTAAGCAATATCCCTCCCGAGAATCGTCCCATCCTAAAAAACCCATACAAGAACCAAGAAAATATATATATATATATATATATATATATAACATGAAGATGCCACCAATTTCGCTACTGCCCATTCAATTCCGACAAACCTATTGCTGTTCCGAAGATTTCCATGCCACCTCACGCCATTTCAGCCTTGTTTAGTTAGGTCTAGCCCTTGTCCATCGCACTTTTGGTTGCCTCCACCGTGTCTAAGATGCCACCAGCCTTTTGGTTTGTTTTTCTGACGAGAATTGAGTGATTAATTATTATTATTATTTGTCTCAGTCAGTTTTGTTGAGTATTGGTTGTGCTGTTGTGGTTGGGCCGAAAGAGTGGGCCGAAAGAGTGGCCCGAATGAGTGGGCCGAATGAGTGGGCCGAATGTGTAACAGTCAGTTTTGTAGAGCTTGATTGTTTGAAATATTTATATTTATTTATGCTTAACATATCATATTAATTAATGGCAATGCAGATGGCACAATCCAGTGGTAAATGAAAAATATAATAAATGAAGATGATCACATCTCAAATGATCAAAGTACTGGTAAATCCAATCATCTTTTCATGAACCCTCCTATTATTATGGCAGGTTCTTCAATTCCAATTGTAAAAGAAATTCAAGGTATATCTGAACCTCAAGCTCATAAAAAGTATAAGTCTGCTGTTTTGGAAACTTATGAGATAATAGTTGATTATGTGGGAAATGAAACTGGTAGGGCAGCTTGTATATGGTGTAGTAATAAATACTTGGCAAAAAGTGATCAAGGTACTTCGGGTTTATGGAAATACTTTAGAAAGACTTGTAAAAAATTTCCACCCAAAAAAGAATTAATACAAGCTCACAAATGTAAAGACAAGTCACAATCTTTGTTGAGTATCACTAAAGGTACTAGTTCAGAGGATAACAAATTAACTTGTTGGCAATTTGATCAACAACTAGTTAGGAAGGCTTTGGTGAAATTGATCATAAAAGATGAATTGCCTTTTTGTTTTGTTGAGAGGGATGAGTTTAAAAAGTTTTATGAAGTTAGTGTGCATCAATTTAAAAATCCATCTAGTCACTCTTTACTGAGGGATTGTTTTTCTTTGTTTGTCAAGGAAAAGAAGAAATTATTTGATAGCATATCATCTCATTGTTGTAGAGTTTCATTGACTACCGACACTTGGAGTAGCATTCAAAATTTTTGTTATATATGTTTGACCGTTCATTTCATTGATTCTCAGTGGAATATGCATAAAAGGCTTTTGAAATTTTGTGTAATTAAAAGTCATTCTGGAGTTAATATTAGAAATGCTATTGAGTTTTGCATGAATGAATGGTGTTTGAGAAAGTTGATGTTCATTACTATTGACAATGCATCAAATAATGATGTTGCAGTTGAACAATTAAAAAAAAGCTTGTGAAGAAAAGTGTTTACCTTTGAGAGGCGGAGCATTTTCATATGAGATGTTGTGCTCATATCCTAAACTTAATTGTCATAGATGACAATGTAGTAGTTGAGGGCACTATTCAAAAAATTAGAGGTGTGGTGAAATATGTTAAGAGTAGTCCTAAAAGATTAGATATGTTTAAGTTATGTGTTGAATAAGCAAACTTGTCATATAGATCTTCATTACAATTAGATTGTCTTACAAGATGGAATTTAACTTATTTGATGCTACAAACTGATATAAAATATCAAAAAGAATATAATAAGTTGGAGGACAAAGAAAAAAAGTTTTTGAAGGAGTTTGGTTCAAACGTTCCAACTGAGAGAGACTGAACAAACACCAAAATTCTTGTTTCTTGAAACTTTTTATAAGATAACTTGTAAATTTTCTAGCTCATAATATTCTACCTCTAGTGTTTATTTTCTTGAGATTATTTGAATTTTGAAAAAAAATTGAGCTTTGTGAAAATAGTAGAGATACAATGGTGTCTGAAATGGGTATGAAAATGAGGCATAACTTCAACAAATATTGGGTTCTCTTCAGTCAACAAATATTATGCTTTTTGTACCAGTAGTGTTGGATCCTAGATATAAGCTCAAATATCTCAATGCTAAGTACACTTAGCATTATGGTGAGGAATTGTCTAAAAATATGGTTAAAAAGGTTATAAATGCTTTAAATGAGATGATGGATGATTATAAAGATTTAAATGAAGATGAATCAAAAGAAGATGATTTCTCTTCTACTGTGTTGAAGAAAACTGATGATTTCTTTGATGGTAGTGATACTGATGTTGATGATTTTTTTGTTGAATTGGAGAAAGAACAAGAAGTTTCAGCTTTGGAAGATTTGGATAGGTACTTGGAGGACAAACTTGAAAAAAATAGAATTGATTTTGATCTTCTAAACTGGTGGAAGATAAATGAGGTTAGGTATCCTTCTTTGGCAAATGTAGCAAAGGATGTATTTGCTATCCAAGCATCTACTGTGACCTACGAATCTACATTTAGCAATGGGAGAGAACTTTAGATAAATTTAGGAGTTCTTTAACACCTATTATAGCTGAAGTTCTCATATGTCTACGAGATTGGTTGAGAAGCTCAAACAGACCTATTGAAATTGAACAATTAGTTCAAGACCTTGATGAAAATGAAATAGGTTAGTATACAAATCTTGTAAATTATAATTTCAATTTTACTTATTTTATTCATTTAATTTAATAAAAATATGGTTCAATTACAATTTTCAGAGGGGTCAAAAGATCCAAATATTCTTCCAACTATTATTGGCCAACAAAATTTGGAATGGGTGTATTAAATTTTATAAGGTAATATTTTCGTTTTTTATTACTCTTTCAGCTTAGAAATTTATGTCTACATGATTAAGAAGTTTTCATCTTTGGTTGTCCTTCTACAGTTGAGGAAGAAAAGGGAGGAATTGTAGAAGAGATAATTAATTGAGTTTAGATTTTTGTTGCTGTTCCGGGATGGATATTTGAAATGATTATTATCATGGTTGTTATTAGTTATATTTTTTTTGTTATATTAAGCAACCTAATTTTAGCAATTATTTAAGTAGTAATTGATACTACCATAGTTTGTGGTCATTTTTAGCTATTCCTTAATATTTTAAGTAATTGTTTAAGAAATGTAGTATTGCTATTATGGTTAACTTTCACTCGACTGAACAAAGCCACCTTGTGAAAAAACAAAGAACCAAATTAAGTACATAACTCAGTCCGGTTATATTTAACATTTATATCCTTTTCTGCACATCAAATCTTTTGACAAGATAATGGAACTCGTTTGTGGTATTCAGACTATTTGACAAAACAAAATTGTCCCAATTTGAGTTTGAAAGATACATAACTTAGGAATGATAAATGATACAAAAAAAGGTTTCGACATGAACTAACTTGGCCAGTTTGAACAAAATAAATTGAAAAAAAAATGTCTGAATTTCGTTCTGTCCCGGAACCGTTTTCTCCTACCCAAAATTCCCGATTTCCGTCCCCTCCCATCCTGATATTTTCAACCTATGGGATGGCTTTGGATCTTCAAAAAAAAAAATATCTGAACTATTGGAATGGACTGGAGATTTGTAATCCCAATCGTGTCCCGTCCCATGAGCACCCCTAGCATTTAGTGGTTTATAGGTTTTATTTAAAAAATAAAATAACAAAAAATTTAATATAACCTTTGAAACTATAACATTTTTAAATTTTTTTAAATGTGAATACTATATTTAGTTATGATAATCTTAATAATTATATATCATGTAAATTCAATATAAACAATTATATTGATAAATATTATAATAATGATCATACAAAAGATTAATAAACAATATAAAATAAATATTGTGTAAAATATATTTACAAAACCTAAAATGATTCAAAATCAAATTGAAATATTTTACTAAATATTAATTTTAAATTTTTAAATTTTTAAATTTTTGTATCCATTTATAAGCTTATATATTTTTTGATGAAAAATAAATTATTTAAATTATATTTGTCTAACTATTAATTTATTCTTTAATTTATATTTTTATAAAAATAAACTAATAAATAATTAAAATGTATATATAAAATTATAATGAATACTAATAAAAATGAGATTTATTATTTATTATTTTGGGTATACCTATTTAATAGTTTAAGTTTATTGTAGTTTTGGGGTTAATGAGTATATTTATTTATATGTTTAGACATTTAGGTTTTATTTAATCAATGAAATAATAAAAAATTTATTTTTATGAATTTTCGTGATTTTCAAAGGTTATAACCTTTGAAAATATAATAATTTTTTAATAGTTCTAAAATATGAATACAATACTTAGTTATAATAATCTTAATAATTATATTTGATGTAAATTCAATATAAAAAATTTTATTAATATATATTATTTTGATGATCAAAAATTAAATTAATAAACTATTATTAATAAGACAAATATTAATTAAAATATATTTGCAGAACTCAAAATAATTCAAAATCAAAGTAAATTATATTACAAAATAAACTTTTAAATTTTTGAAATTTTGTTTATTTTTATAAGCTTATATTTTTTTCATAAAAAAAATTATTTATATTAAATATGTCTCACTCATTATTTATTTTGTAATTAATATTTCTATAAAAATAAAATAAAAAATAATTAAACTGAATATTTAATATTATAATGAATACAAATAAAAATGAGTTTATTATTTATTATTTAGGTTATATAGGTTTAATAGTTTAACTATTTAGGGGGTTTTGGGGTTTAGGAGTCTAGAGATTTAAATGTTTAGGCATTTAGTAGTTTATATGTTTTATTTAAATAATGAAATAACAAAAAAATTATTTGTCAAATTTTTTATCAATTTTGAAGGTTATAACCTTTATAAATATAATAATTTTTAAATTTTTTCAAATGTGAATACAATATTTAGTTATAATAAACCTAATAATTATATATCATGGAAATTAAAAATAAACAATTTTATTGATAGATATTAATAAACTAAATATAAATATAAATATAATAATGATCAAAAAATAAATTAATAAATTATTATTTATTGATAGATATTTATATATTATTTATAAATACTTAAACCTTTAAAGATGGTTTAAATGTTTAAGTATTTAAGGGTTTTGGAGTTTTGGGGTTTAGGAGTTTAATGATTTAAGCGTTTAGGCATTTAGTAGTTTATAAGTTTTATATAAACAATAAAATAACAAAAAATTTATTTTTGTGATTTTATCTCATTTCAAAGATGTTAACCTTTAAAAATATAATAATTTTAGATTATTTTCAAATGTAAATATAATATTTAGTTATAATAATCTTTATAATTATATATCATGTAAATTCAATATAAACAATTTTAGTGATAAATATTCTAATAATGATCAAAAAATAAATTAATAATCTATTATTAATAAGATAGATATCAATTAAAATATAATTACAAAACCTAAAATGATTCAGAAAAAAAAGCAAAATATATTACTATATAATAATTTTTTGTTTTGAATTTTTTTTTTTTTTAAAAAGGTTATCTATAATTTTTTGATGAAAAATAATTTATATAAATTATTTTTGTCTAGCTCAATTTATTTTGTAATTAATATTAATATATAAATAAACAAATAAATAATTAAAATGAATATTTAAAATTATAATGAAAAAAAATGAGCTGCATTATTTATTATTTAGGGATACAGTTTTAATTTAAATTAGATCTGTCTCGCTAATAATTTATTTTGTAATTAATATTTCTATAAAAACAAACAGATAAATATTTAAAATAAAAATTTTAAATTATACTGAATAAAAATTAAAATGAGATTTATGAATTCTTATTAATGTTTACCAGTTTAATGGTTTAAGTATTTAGAGGTTTTGTCATTTAGGAGTTTAGTGATTTATGTTTTTAGGCATTTAGTGGTTTATAGGTTTTATTTAAACAATGAAATAACAAAAAAAATATTTTTGATATTTTTTCACATTTTCAAAAGTTATAAACTTTGAAAATATAATAATTTTAAATTTTTTTAAAAATATGAATACAATATTTAGTAATAATAATCATTATAATTATATATAATATAAACTAAATATAACAATTTTATTGATAGATTTGATATCAATTATCAAAAAATAAATTAATATGCTATTATTAATATGATATATATAAATTAAAATATAATTAAAAAAATATCGAAAATCTAAATAAAATTTATTAATAAATAATACTTTTTTTAAGTTTTTGCTTTTTTTATAAGATTATATTTTTTTGATGAAAAATAAATTATTTAAATTATATTTGTATCACTCATAATTTATTTTGTAATTAATATTTTAATAAATTATTTAAATTATATTTAAGGTTTACGAGTTTAAAGGTTTAAGTATTTATGGGTGTTTCTGTTTTGGAGTTTAGAGGTTTAAGTGTTTAGGCATTTAGTGATTTATAAGTTTTATTTAAACAATGATATAACAAAAATTTATTTTTATTATTTTTTAATTTTTGAAGGTTATAACCTTTGAAAATATAATAATCTTTAAATTATTTTCAAATGTAAATATAATATTTAGTTATTATAATCTTAATAATTTTAAGTCATTTAAATTCAATATAAATAATCACATTGCTAGATATTATAAAAATGATCAATAAATAAATTAATAAACTATTATTAATAAGATAGATATTATTTATAATATATTTGCAAAATCTAAATTTATTCAAAATCAAAGTATATATTACTAAATAATAATTTTTTTTATATTTAGCTTTTTTATAAGTTTATATTTTTATTATTAAAAATAAATTATTTAAATTATATTTGTCTTCCTCATAATTTATTTTGTAATTGATAATTCTATAAAATTAAACAAATAAATAATTAAAATAAATATTTAAAATTATAATGAATACAAATAAAATTGAGATTTATTATTTATTATTCAGGATATACAGGTTTAATTGTTTAAGTATTTAGGTGTTTTGGGGTTTAGTCATTTAAGTTTTTATGCCTTTGGTTATTTTATCTAATTTTTGAAGGTTATAACCTTTAAAAATATAATAATTTTTAATTTTTTTTTAAAATGTGAATATAATATTTAGTTATAATAATCTTGATAATTATAAATAATGTAAAATCAATATAAATAATTTTATTAATAAATATTATAATAATGATCAATAAATAAATTAAAAAACTATTATTAATTAGAATGATATAAATTAAAATATAATTGCAAAATCTAAAATTATTCAAAATTAAATTAAATTAAATTACTAAATAATAATATTTTTTTAAAAAAATTTTGCATCTTTTTATAATCTTATATTTTTTTGATGAAAAATAAATTATTTAAATTATATCCGTCTCACTAATAATTTATTTTGTAATTAATATTTCAATAAAAATAAACTGATAAATAATTAAAACGAATATTTAAAATTATAATGAATACTAATAAAAATGAGATTTATTATTTATTATTTAGAGTATACTAATTTAAAGGCTTATGTATTTATAGGCTTCGGGGTTTAGAAGTTTAGTCATTAAGAATTTAGGTATTTTGTGGTTTATAGATTTTATTTAAAAAATTTAATAACAAAAAATTTATTTTTTTATTTTTTCACTTTTTCAAATGTTATAACCTTTGAAAACTTAATAATTTTTAAATTTTTTTAAAATGTGAATAATTTTTATTTTGTTATAATAATCTAAATAATTATTTAATATGTAAATTCAATATAAATAATTTTTTTAATGATATTATGATGACGATAATAAAATAAATTAAAAAGCTATTATAAATAAGATAGATATTAAATAAAATTTATTTGCAAAACCTAAATGATACAAAATCAAAGTAAAATATATTAATAAGATAGATATTAAATAAAACTATTATTAATAAGATGCAATATACAGGTTTAAAATATTATATATTTAATAGTTTTTGGATTTAAGAATTTAGTGATTTAAGTGTTTAGGCATCTAGTATTTTATAGGTTTTATTTAAAAAATAAAATTACAAAAAAAATTTTTTGTTATTTGTTCTCATTTTTGAAGGATATAACCTTTGAAACTATAACAATTTCAATTTTTTTTAAATGTGAATACTATATTTAGTTATGGTAATCTTAATAATTATATATCATGTAAATTCAATATAAACAATTATATTGATATATATTATAATAATGAGCATAAAAAAGATTAATAAACAATTATTAATAAGATAAATATTTGTTAAAATATATTTACAAAACCTAAAATGATTCAAAATCAAAGTGAAATATTTTACTAAATATTAATTTTAAATTATTAAATTTTTGTATCCATTTATAAGCTTATATATTTTTTGATGAAAAATAAATTATTTAAATTATATTTGTCTAACTATTAATTTATTTGTTAATTTATATTTCTATAAAAATAAATTAATAAATAAATAAAATGTATATATAAAATTATAATGAATACTAATAAAAATGAGATTTATTACTTATTATTTAGGGTATACCTATTTAATGGTTTAAGTTTATTGTGGTTTTGGGGTTAATGAGTTTATTGATTTATATGTTTACACATTTAGTTTTTATTTATTGATTTATATGTTTTATTTAATCAATGAAATAACAAAAAATTTATTTTTATGAATTTTCGTGATTTTCAAAGGTTATAACCATTGAAAATATAATAATTTTTTAATAGTTCTAAAATATGAATACAATACTTAGTTATTAAAATATTAATAATTACATTTTATGTAAATTCAATATAAAAAATTTCATTAATATATATTATTTTGATGATCAAAAAATAAAATTAATAAACTATTATTAATAAGACAGATATTAATTAAAATATATTTGTAGAACCCAAAATAATTCAAAATCAAAGTAAATTATATTACTAAATAAAATTTTATATTTTTGAAATTTTGTTTCTTTTTATAAGATTTTATTTTTTTATATAAAAAATAATTTATTTAAATTATATATGTCTCATCATTATTTATTTTGTAATTATTATTTCTATAAAAATAAACTAAAAAATAAATAAAATGAATATTTAAAATTATAATGAATATAAATAAAAATGAGATTTATTATTTATTATTTATTATTTAGGTTATATAGGTTTAATGGTTTAATTATTTAGGGGGTTTTGGGGTTTAGGAGTCTAGAGATTTAAATGTTTAGGCATTTAGTGTTTTATAAGTTTTATTTAAATAATAAAATAATAAAAAAATTATTTTTGTGATTTTTTATCATTTTTGAAGGTTATAACCTTTGAAAATATAATAATTTTTAAATTTTTTTCAAATGTGAATATAATATTTAGTTATAATAACTTAATAATTCTAAGACATTTTAATTGAATATAAGTAATTATATTGTTCGATATTATAAAAATGATCAAATAACAAATTAATAAACTATTCTTAATAAGATTGATAGCAAATAAAAATATAATTGCAAAACCTATATATAATGATTCAAAATCAAAGTAAATATATTACTAAATAATAATTTTTTGTTTTTAAATTTTTTCTTCTTTTTATAAGCTTATATTTTTTTTGATACAAAATAAATTATTAAAATTATAGTTGTCTCGCTCATTATTTATTTTGTGATTGATATTTCTATAAAAATTAAACAAATAAATAATTAAAATGAATATTTAAAATTATAATGAATACAAATTAAAATGAGATTTATGATTTATTATATATGGTATACCGGTTTAATGGTTTTATTTTTTAGTGGTTTATATGTTTTATTTATATAATAAAAATGAAAAATTCTATTTTTGATTTTTTCTGATTTTCAAAGTTTATAACCTTTGGAAATAAAATAATTTTTAAAATTATTTGAAATGTGAATACCATGTATAATTATATTAATCTTACTAATTATATATCATATAAATTCAATATAAATAATTTTAATGATAGATATTATAATAATGATCAAAAATTAAATTAATAAACTATTATTAATAATATTAATATTAATTAAAATATATTTACATAACACAAAATTGTTCAAAATCAAATCAAAATATATTACTAAATAATAATATTTAATTTTTAAAATTTTCAATCTTTTTATAAGCTTATATTATTTTTTTTATTAAAATAAATTATTTAAATAATATTTGTCTCACTCGAAATTTTTTTTAATTAATTTTTATAAAAAATTAAACTATAAATAATTAAAATTAATATTTAAAATTATAATAAATAGAAATAAAAATGAGATTTATTATTTATTAAGTAGTATATAGATGTTAAAAGGTTTATGTATTTAGGGGTTACGGGATTTATGAGCTTACTAATTTAAGTAAGTAAGCATTTAATGATCTATAGGTTTTATTTAAAAAATGAAATAACATAAAATTTATTTTTTTTATTTTTTCACATTTTCAAAGGTTATAACATTTTAAAATATAATAATTTTAAAATTTTTTTGAAAAAGTGAATACAATATTTAGTTATAATAATCATTATATTTATATATCATATAAATTCAATATAAATATTTTTATTGATAAATATTCTAATAATGATGAAAAATAACTTAATAATCTATTATTAATAAGATAGATATCAATTAAAATATATTTACAAAACCTAAAATGATTTAGAAGTAAAGCAAAATATATTACTATATAATAATTTTTTGTTTTGAAATTTATTTTTCTTTTTAAAAAGTTTATCTATATTATTTTGATGAAAAATAATTTATATAAATTATAATTGTGTAACTCATAATTTATTTTGTAATTAATATTTATATAAAAATAAACAAATAAATTATTAAATTTGAATATTTAAAATTAAAATGAAAAAAAAATGAGATTTATTCTTTATTATTTAGGATATACTGGTTTAATTTAAAGTAGATCTGTCTCACTAATAATTTATTTTGAAATTAATATTTCTATAAAAATAAACTGATAAATAATTAAAATAAAAATTAAAATTATACTGAATAATTAAAATACTTTATTTTGTTCCTCTCTCACCTCTAAAATAATTGCTAAAGCTCTAACCAAAATAATAGGAGCTTTTACTTTATCTCTATTATGTCTCGTCATATTTGATGTTGAATCACTGGGCTATCAAAGGTAATTTGACTTATGTATGCTAACAGACTAACCCAAAGTTGTACCATTATGTGTTGAAATAGCTAGTTGTTGAGGATGCTATTTATATTGATTATTGTAATTTCTTCAAAAATATCTCTCATGCACACACTCAAAGCAATTTTTTTTAAAACATAGTTCACCTCTAAAAAAATAACCACCTTGTAGCCTATTATAACAAACTAGCCCCAGGGCAGTTTGAGCAGGGCAAGAAGTCTGGGCTCTCTTTAAATCAAGAATCAAAAAATTTATTTTATTGGCATGTCTAAGCCTCTTTTAATATCCTAATGGATATGAAAAGTATCATTTCTTTCTTTTTATATTAAATGAGTTATGTATACAAGCTCAAAATACCCAAAAAGGTGTAAATGAATCATATTCAAATGTATAAAAGGTTTTAATCATTGCTCAAAATATTAGTCTTGCATATTGACATTTGAGGTAACAAATCAAAGGAAAAAGTGATCGTGATATATCAAATCCCAAGAATTTTAGCTATAGAAAGTTATAAAGAGTAGTACTCGTGCTTTAACTATTTCTAGGGTCATGACTTTTGCTCTTGAGGAATGTCCAAAGTTACATTCATTCCTAGTGCAATGACTTTGCAATATAAAGATAAAATGCACAAGCTATGGTCATATCCAATTCTGTGACCCAATATTATAGTGATTAAATATGTATTCATGATCATTCTTATTGCCATAACAATATGTTCAACAGAGAGACACAAGTTATGGCATATTCTTATCGATATGATTTTGTGTTCTAGAGACAAAATATACAATCATGACTATTGCTAATGCTACAATAATCTAAAGGAAGAAAGTGACTGCATCCATAACTCACCCCATGAGTCATGACTTTGTGTTACATATACAAAAAAATAAATATGTGACATTCCTAATAGTTCTGAATTTCACTTTAAATTTAACACTTAGTCATTTGATTATAAAAGTGCAAAACATGAGATTTAGGATTTAGGGTTTATGGGTTAGGGTTATAGTTTATAGTTTAAGGTTTAGGATTTAAAGTTTAGGGTTTTGGTTCTTTTTTGTTTTTTTTTTGAAAATACACACTTTATTTATCATTTAGGCACACAACTTACAAGAGACTAAAAAGATGACTAATTTAGGCGAGCCCACCAAATCCTATGCACCTTAATGATTCTATGCATAAAATACATATAAAAACATAATGCCTAATAATTCCAAGCGGACGAATACAACTAAAATCACCTGGCATTCCCGGACTTCAGAGTTGGCATTGAGTCATTATGCGCACTGCATCCTTTCCATTCGGATTTTTCCAAGCCTTTTGGAGGAACCTGAATGATGCACCATATTAAAACTATGCAAATATAAGATTGTGCATGTGTGTGACATGCAGCATTAAGCATTTGCCTATGTCATTGCTATGCAATATAATACATGTAAAACTAAATACCCATAAATCAACAAGTCCACATCTATGGCACTTTGTCAATTCATTCTCACCTCAGAATTCCACATTCTTTTGCTCCAATGATCCACAAAAGAGTATCTTTTGGGTTAGAATGCTTCCTCCTCGAGCTCCAAGAAGTGGCTGTATGTTGCACCGAAAAAATATGAAAAAATATGCATGCATCAGTGTGCATGTGTGATTAGGTCCATCTCATAGTCCAATATCTACACGTACAACCAAGCTAGAATACAAGTAAAATTACCAAATGCTATAAAGATGGGTCTTCTGCTCCCGGGAGTGTAGCATCGCCTAATGTGTATTTACAAAATGCATTAGTCGGCCCCACTTAAAGATACTCGTGGGTCCAGTTGCTCTCATTGCATGCTACATAGAGAACAAACAAGATTGTGTGTGTGAGTATGTCATGATCCATCTCTACGAGTACATGGTGCATACTAAGTCCAAAATACAAATAAGACTACAAACATAAACTACAAGTTTGAATCTTTCGCTCTCGTGTGGCTAGTCTGGACTCCATTGCTTACTGGCCCTAAATGGTGATGCTTCGGATTTTGCCGACTCTCGAATTAATCATGGATTACCCGCTACTCCTGTTGTGCGACGGTTGTTGGCCCTCTATGGTGCCTGATATGGCTAGTGGGACCCACTCCAAGCTACTCCTGGGTTTAATCCCGACCACTTTGCTCGGTCTCGTCAGTTGTCTGAATGTTATCATCCCGGCTTGCTATTTGGGCCCTCTACAAGATGGTGGCACTTACTTCTGGCTCCTTACAGGACTTGCTGGCCCCTCTAAATGCTACACAAAATGGACAAGAATATTTGCACGAGTGTACTGTGATCCGTCGCTATGTGTGTGTGGTGCAACAATATCAGGGTTTAGGAAGTTTAGTAATTTAAGTATTTAGGTATTTTGTCGTATATAGGTTTTATTTAAATAATTAAATAAAAAAAATTATTTTTATGATTTTTTCTCATTTTCAAGGTTATAACCATTGAAAATGTTATAATTTTTAATTTTTTTTCAAATGTTAATATAATATTTAATTATAATAATCATAAAAATTAAATATCATTTAAGTTCAATATAAATAATTTTATTGATCGATATTATAATACTGATCATAAAATAGATTAATAAACTATTATTAATATCATAGATATTAATTAAAATATATTTGCAAAACCTAAAACGATTCAAAATCAATGTAAAATATATTACTAAATAATAATTTTTTATTTTTATATTTTTGATTCTTTTTATAAGCTAATAAATTTTTTTGATGAAGATAAATTATTTAAATTATATTTGTCTCATTCATAATTTTATTTTGTAATTAATATTTCTATAAAAATAAACTAATAAATAATTAAAATGAATATTAAAATTATAATGAATACAAATAAAAATGAGATTTATGATTATTTATTTAGGGTATACCGGCTTAATGGTTTAAGTATTTAGGAGTTTAGGAGTTTAGTGATTTAAGTGTTTAGGCATTTAGTAGTTTATATATTTTATTTAAATAATGAAATAACAAAAAAATTATTTTTCAAATTTTTTATCAATTTTGAAGGTTATAACATTTATAAATATAATAATTTTTAAATTTTTTCAAATGTGAATACAATATATAGTTATAATAAACTTAATAATTATATATCATGTAGATTAAAAATAAACAATTTTATTGATAGATATTAATAAACTAAATATAAATATAAATATAATAATGATCAAAAAATAAATTAATAAATTATTATTTATTGATAGATATTTATATATTATTTATAAATACTTAAACCTTTAAAGATGGTTTAAATGTTTAAGTATTTAAGGGTTTTGGAGTTTTGGGGTTTAGGAGTTTAATGATTTAAGCGTTTAGGCATTTAGTAGTTTATAAGTTTTATATAAACAATAAATAACAAAAAATTTATTTTTGTGATTTTATCTCATTTCAAAGATGTTAACCTTTAAAAATATAATAATTTTTAAATTATTTTCAAATGTAAATATAATATTTAGTTATAATAATCTTTATAATTATATATCATGTAAATTCAATATAAATAATTTTAGTGATACATATTCTAATAATGATCAAAAAATAAATTAATAATCTATTATTAATAAGATAGATATCAATTAAAATATAATTACAAAACCTAAAATGATTCAGAAAAAAAAGCAAAATATATTACTATATAATAATTTTTTGTTTTGAAATTTTTTTTTCTTTTAAAAAGGTTATCTATAATTTTTTGATGAAAAATAATTTATATAAATTATTTTTGTCTAGCTCAATTTATTTTGTAATTATATTAATATATAAATAAACAAATAAATAATTAAAATGAATATTTAAAATTATAATGAAAAAAATGAGCTGCATTATTTATTATTTAGGGATATAGTTTTAATTTAAATTAGATCTGTCTCGCTAATAATTTATTTTGTAATTAATATTTCTATAAAAACAAACTAGATAAATATTTAAAATAAAATTTAAAATTATACTGAATAAAAATTAAAATGAGATTTATGATTTTTTATTAATCTATACCAGTTTAATGGAATAAGTATTTAGAGGTTTTATCATTTAGTAGTTTAGCAATTTATGTTTTTAGGCTTTTAGTGGTTTATAGGTTTTATTTAAACAATGAAATAACAAAAAAAAATATTTTTGATAATTTTTCACATTTTCAAAGGTTATAACCTTTAAAAATATAATAATTTTAATTTTTTTAAAAATGTGAATATAATATTTAGTAATAATAATCATTATAATTATATATAATATAAACTAAATATAAACAATTTTATTGATAGATATGATATCATTTATCAAAAAATAAATTAATAAACTATTATTAATATGATAGATATAAATTAAAATATATTACAAAACCTAAAATGATTCAAAATCAATTTAAAATTTATTACTAAATAATAATTTTTTGTTTTTAAATTTGTACTACTTTTTATAAGATTATTTTTTTTATTAAAAGTAAATTATTAATATTATATTTGTCTGACTAATTATTTATTTTGTAATTAATATATATATATAATAAACTAATAAATATTTAAAATGAATATTTAAAATTATAATGAATACAAATTAAAATGAGATTTAAGATTTATTATTGCTGTATATGTAATTTATTTTTTGATAATCTGTTTGTATATCCAAATATTTTTTCTTTATTAATATTTTCATGTAAGTGTAGGAAAGGAAATATTAAGAGGCTGGGAATGCAGTAGTAGCACAATAACGGAGGTCTCGCTGACCTGACAGCTGGCCGAAATTGGAGCAGAGCCTGACCCGTCTCATGATCCGACCCGCTCCGGTTAAATGAACCGAGATAAATTTTAATATAAAATGTTTTGTAATTTTATTTTCGGGTGGCTGTTTTTGTACCCGTGGAACTGTTCATTGTCTCTCTCTCTTCTCTCTCTGTGATTTATCGTGACTATTCTATGTGCTACATACTATAAGACATTTCTATTGCTTTAATCTGTAATGCATAAGAATTTTCTGGTGGATTTAGCTAGTCGTACTGAGCGACTAGCGAACCACATTATTTTTGGTATTTATTTCTTGTTTTTTGATTCTATCATGGATGGTTGCTTAATTGTGATATATATATTGCTTGTTTTATGTTGTTTCTGTGTTTCTGTATCTCAATCTCACTACCGTGGAAGCACAATTGCCAAACAATTATATATGGTATACCAGTTTAATGGATAGATTATTTAGGGGTTTTGTTGTTTAGGAGTTAAGAAATTTATGTTTTTAGGCATTTAGTGGTATATAGGTTTTATTTATATAATAAAAATAAAAAATTTTATTTTGATTTTTTTTAGATTTTCAAAGGTTATAACCTTTGAAAATAAAATAATTTTTAAAATCTTTTGAAATGTGAATACCATGTATAATTATATTAATCTTATTAATTATATATCATATAAATTCAATATAAATAATTTTAATGATAGATATATAATAATGATCAAAAATTAAATTAATAAACTATTATTAATAATATAAATATTAATTAAAATATATTTACATAACACAAAATGATTCAAAATCAAAAAAAATATATTACTAAATAATAATATTTAATTTTTATACTTTGCCATCTTTTTATAAGCTTATATTTTTTTATGATTAAAAATAAATTATTTAAATAATATCTGTGTCTCTCGAAATTTATTTTATAATTAATTTTTCTAAAAAATTAAAATATAAATAATTAAAATGAATATTTAAAATTATAATAAATAAAAATAAAAATGAGATTTATTATTTATTAAGTAGTATACAGCTGTTATAAGGTTTATGTATTTAGGGGTTTCGGGTTTTATGTGCTACTGATTTAAGTAAGTAAACATTTAGTGGTCTATAGGTTTTATTGAAAAAAGAAATAACAAATAATTTATTTTTTGTATCCTTTCTCATTTTTTAAGATTATAACCTTTGAAAATATAATAATTTTTAAATTTTTTTCAAAAGTGAATACAATATTTATTTATAATAATCATAATAATTATATATCATATAAATTCAATATAAACAATTTTATTGATATATATTCTAATAATTATCAAAAAATAAATTAAAAATCTATTATGAATAACATTGATATTACATAAAATATAATATAAAAACCTAAAATGATTCAAAAGCAGAGCAAAATATATTACTTAATAATAATTATTTGTTTTTATATTTTTATTCTTTTTATAAGCTTATCTATTTTTTGTTGAAAAATAACTTTTATAAATTATATTTTTAACTCATAATTTATTTTATAATTAATATATATATATATATATAACTTAATAATCAACATGAATTTTTTTAACTATAATGAAAACAAATAAAAATGAGATTTATTAATTATTATTTATGGTATACCAGTTTTAAGAATTATCCACACAGGGGTATCGGGACTTTGTAGTTTAGTGATTTAAGTGTTTAGGCATTTAGTGATTTATAGGTTTTATTTAAACAATGAAATAACAAAAAAAATATTTTTTTATTTTTTCACATGTTCAAAGGTTATAAACCTTGAAAATATAAAAATTTTAAAACTTTTTTCAAAAGTGAATACAAATTTAGTTATAAAAATTATTAAATTTATATATCTTATAAATTCAATATAAACATTTTTATTGATAAATATTCTAATAATAATCAAAAAATAAATTAATAATCTATTATTAATAAGTTAGATATCAATTAAAATATAATTACAAAACCTAAAATGATTCAGAATCAAAGCAAAATATATTATTATTTAATATTTTTTTGTTTTTAATTTTTTTCTTCTTTTAATAAGGTTATCTATATTTTTTTGTTGAAAAAAAATTTATATAAATTATATTTGTATAACTTATAATTTATTTTGTAATTAAAATTTATATAAAAATAAACAAGTAAATAATTAAAATGAATATTTAAAATTATAATAAAAAAAATAAAAATGAGATTTATTATTTAGTATTTAGGATATATAATTTTAAAAAATTTATCTATTTAGGGTTTTCGAGATTTAGAAGTTATTGATTTAAGTATTTAGGCTTTTAATGGTTTATAATTTTTATTCAAACAATTAAATAACAAAAAATTTATTTTTCATATTTTTTCAAATTTTCAAAGGTTATAACATTTGAAAATATAATAATTTTAAAATTTTTTAAAAATGTGAATACAATATTTAGTAATAATAAATATTATAACTATATATAATATAAATTAAATATAAACAATTTTATTGGTAGATGTTATATCAATTATCAAAAAACAAATTAATAAACTATTATTAATATAATAGATTTAAATTAAAATATAATTAAAAAACCTAAAATGATTCAAAATCAAAGTAAAATTTATTACTAAATAATAATTTTTTTTAGTTTTTGCATCATTTTATAACCTTATATGTTTTTTTGATGAAAAATAAATTATTTAAATTATATTTGTATCTCTCATAAATTATTTTGTAATTAATAGTTCTATAAATTATTTAAATTATATTTAAGGTTTACGAGTTTAAAGGTTTAAGTATTTAGGGTCTTCGTGGTTTAGAAGTTTAGATATTTATGTATTTAGGCATTTAATGGTTTATAAGTTTTATTTAAATAATGATATAAGAAAGAATTTATTTTTGTTATTTTTCTCATTTTTGAAGGTTATAAACTTTGAAAATAAAACATTTTTTAAATTTTTGTTATATGTGAATACAATATTTAGTTATGATAATATTAATAATTATATATCATGTAAATTCAATATAAATAATTATATTGAAATATATTATATTAATGATCAAAAAATAAATTAATAAACTATTATTAATAAGATAGATATTATTTTAAATATATTTGCAAAACATAAATTTATTCAAAATTAAAGTAAAATATATTATAAAATAATACTTTCTTTGATGTTTTGCTTCTTTTTATAAGTTTATATTTTTTGTTATTAAAAGTAAATTATAAAATTATTTTTGTCTTCCTCATAATTTAATTTTAATTTATAATACTATAAAAATAAAGTAATAAATAATTAAAATGAATATTTAAAATTATAATGAATATAAATAAAATGGAGATTTATTATTTATTATTCAGGATATACTAGTTTAATGGTTTAAGTATTTAGGTGTTTTGGGGGTTAGTGATTGAAGTGTTTACGCCTTTATTTATTTATTGTTTTTATTTAAAGAATGAAAAAATATAAAATTTAATTTTTTGATTTTTTGATTTTTTTTAATTTTTGAAGGATATAACCATTGAAATTATAATAATTTTTATAATTTTTTTTTAAATGTGAATATAATATTCAGTAATAATAATCTTAATAGTTATATATAATGTAAACTCAATATAAATAATTTTATTAATAGATATTATAATAATGATCATTAACAAATTAATAAACAATTATTAATAAGAATGATATAAATTAAAATATAATTGCAAAATCTAAAATGATTCAAAATAAAAATAAAATATATTACTAAATAATAAATTTTTAATTTTAAAAATTTGCCTCTCTCTTATAAGGATCTATATTTTTATTGATGAAAAATAAATTATTTAATTTAGATCTATCTCACTAATAATTTATTATGTAATTAATATTTCTATAAAAATAAACTGATAAATAATTAAAATAAAAATTTAAAATTATACTAAATAAAAATTAAATTGAGATTTATGATTTTTTTATTAATGTACACCTATTTAATAATTTAAGTATTTAAAGGTTTTGTCGTTTAGGAGTTTAGCAATTTATGTTTTTAGACATTTAGTGGTTTATAGGTTTTATTTAAACAATAAAATAACAAAAAAACAATTGTACTTTTTTCTCATTTTCATAGATTATAACCTTTGAAAATATAATAATATTTAAAATTTTTTGAAATGTGAAAACAATTTTTAGTTATAATAATATTAATAATTATATATCATATAAATTCAATATAAACAATTTTATTGATATATAATATAATAATGATCAAATTTAAGTTAATAAACTATTAATAAAAATATTGATATTAATTAAAAAATATTTACAACACCCAAATAGATTCAAAATTAAAGTAAAATATATTACTGAATAATAATTTTTAATTTTAAAATTTTTACTTCTTTTATAAGCAATTATTTTTTTGATTAAAATAAATTAATTAAAATATATATGCCGCTCTCATAATTTATTTTGTAATAAATATTTCTATAAAAATAAACTAAAAAATAATTAAAATGAATATTTAAAAATATAATAAATTCGAATAAAAATTAGATTTATTAATTATTAAGTAGTATATAGCAGTTTAATGGTTTATGTATTTAGGCATAATGAAGTTTAGGAGTTTACTGATTTAACTGTGTATGCATTTATTGGTTTATAGGTTTTATAAAAAAATAAAATAATAAAAATTTATTTTTATTTTTTTTATATTTTCAAAGGTTATAACCTTTGAAAATATAATAATATTTAAATTTTTTTAAATGTGAATACAATATTTAGTTATAATAATCATTATATTTATATATCAAATAAATTCAATATAAATAATTTTATTGATAAATATTCTAATAATGATCAAAAAATAAATTAATAATATATTATTAATAAGATATACATCAATTAAAATATAATTAAAAAACCTAAAATGATTTAGAAGAACACAAAATATATTACTATATAATAATTTTTTGTTTTGAAATTTTTTTTTCTTTTAAAAAGTTTATCAACAATTTTTTTGATGAAAAATAATTTATATAAATTATATTTGTCTAACTCAATTTATTTTGTAATTAATATTTGTATATAAATAAACAAATAAATAATTAAAATGAATATTTAAAATTATAATGAAAAGAAAATGAAATTTATTATTTATTATTTAGGGATACCGGTTTACTTTAAATTAGATCTGTCTCACTAATAATTTATTTTGTAATTAATATTTCTATAAAATAAATTGATAAATAATTAAAATAAAAATTTAAAATTATACTGAATAAAAATTAAAATGAGATTTATGATTTATTATTAATGTATACCAGTTTAATGATTTAAGTATTTAGAGGTTTTGTCGTTAGGAGTTTAGCGATTTATGTTTTTAGTCTTTTAGTGGTTTATATGTTTTATTTAAATAAATGAAATAACAAAAATAAATTTTAAATTTTTTATCATTTTCTTAAGTTATATCATTTGAAAATATAATAATATTTAAAATTTTTTGAAATTTTAATACAATATTTTGTTATAATAATATTAATAATTATATATCATATAAATTTAATATAAATAATTTTATTGATAGATATTATAATAATGATCAAAATTAAATTTATAAACTATTAATATTAAGATAGATATTAATTAAAAAATATTTACAAAACCCAAATTGATTCAAAATTAAAGTAACTTATATTACTTGTTAATAATTTTTAATTTTTAAATTTATGCTTCTTTTATAAGCATATATTTTTATTAAATAAATAATATATTATTTAAATTATATTTGTCCCACTCATAATTTATAATGTAATAAATATTTCTAAATAAATACACTAATAAATAATTAAAATGAATATTTAAATATATAAAAAATAGCAATAAAAAATAGATTTATTAATTATTAAGTAGTATTTAGAGGTTTAATGATTTATGTATTTAGGCATTACGCAATTTAGGAGTTTACTGATTTAACTTTATACGCATTTAGTATGGCTACTCACGAGACTCAAAGATTCACGACCCGACCCGAACTCTTGTCCCGAAAGAATCGGGACTTAGAAAAATCCGTTGACTTTGACTTTTCCCATCCCGTTCTGTCACGAATTTTTTATTTTTGGATGGTTCCGGATCTTAAGCAATATCCATCCTGAAAACCGTCACGTCCTAAAAAACTGATACTAGAACCATGAGAATATATATATATATATAACATGAAGATGCCTCCAATTCCACTACTGCCCATCCAATTCCGACCCACCTATTGCTGTTCCTATGAGTTCCAGGCCACCTCACGCCATTCTAGCCGTGATCAGTTAGCTCCAGCCCTTGTCCGTCGCACTTCTGCTTGCCTCCACCGTGTCTCAGATGCCACCGGCCTTTTGTTTTGTTTTTCTGATGAGAATTGAGTGATTAATTATTATTATTATTAAATGTCTTAGTCAGTTTTGTGGAGTATTGGTTGTGGTGTTGTGTTTGGGCCGAATGAGTGGTATGAATGTGTTACAGTTAGTTTTGTAGAGCTTGCTTCTTTGAAATACTTATATGTATATATGCTTAACATATCATATTAATTAATGGCAAAGTAGATGCCACAATCCAGTGGTTAATGAAAATTACAATAAATTGAAGATGATCACATCTCAAATGATCAAAGTACTGGTAAATCTAATCATCATTCTTTCACGAATGCTCCTATTGTTATGGCAGGTTCTTCAATTCCAATTATAAAAGAAAGTCAATGTACATCTGAACCTCAAGCTCATAAAAAGTCTAAGTCTGCTGTTTGGGAAATTATGAGATATTAGTTGATTCAGAGGGAATTGAAACTAGTAGGGCAGCTTGTATATGGTGTAGGAAAGAATACATGGCAAAAAGTGATCAAGGTACTTCGGGTTTATGGAAATACTTGAGAGAGACTTGAAGGAAATTTCCACCCAAAAAAAGAATTAATAGAAGCTCACAATGGTAAAGACATGTCACAATCTTTGTTGAGTTTCACTAAAGGTACTAGTTCAGAGGATAAAAAATTAACTTGTTGGCAATTTGATCAACAACTAGTTAGGGAGGCTTTGGTGAAAATGATCATAAAAGATGAATTGCCATTTTGTTTTGTTGTGAGGGATGAGTTCAAGGAGTTTTGTGAAGTTAGTGTGCCTCAATTTAAAATTCCATCTAGGCACTCTACACCGAGGGATTGTTTTTCATTATTTGTGAAGGAAAAGAAGAAATTATATGATAGCATATCATCTCATTATTGTAGAGTTTCATTGACTACCAACACTTGGACTAGCATTCAAAATTTATTTTATATATGTTTGACTGTTCATTTAATTGATTCTCAATGGAATATGCATAAAAGGCTTTTGAACTTTTATGTAATTAAAAGTCATTCTAGAGTTAATATTAGAAATGCTATTGAGTTTTGCATGAATGAATGGGGGTTGAGAAAGTTGATCTGAATTATTGTTGACAATACATCAAATAAAGATGTTGCAGTTGAACAATTGAAAAAAAGGCTTGTGAAGAAAAGTGTTGTACCTTTGAGAGGCGAGCATTTTCATATGAGATGTTGTGCTCATATCCTAAACTTAATTGTCAGAGATGGCATTGTAGTAGTTGAGGGTGCTATTCAAAAAATTAGAGGTGTGGTTAAATATGTGAGGAGCAGTCCTAAAAGATTAGATATGTTTAAGTTGTGTTGAAGAAGCAAACTTGACATATAGATCTTCATTGCAATTAGATTGTCCTACAAGATAGAATTCAACTTATTTGATGCTAGAAACTGATATAAAATATCAAAAAGAATTTGATAAGTTGGAGGACAAAGACAAAAGGTTTTTGAAGGAGTCTGGTTCAAACATTCCAACTAAGAGAGACTGAACAAATGCCAAAATTTTGGCTGGTTTCTTGAAAACATTTTATGAGGTAATTTGTAAATTTTCTGGCTCATAATATTCTAGCTATAGTGTTTATTTTCCTCCATTATTCGAATTTTGAAAAAAAGATCGAGCTTTGTGAAAATAGTAGAGATACAATGGTGTCTGAAATCGGGATGAAAATGAGGCATAAATTCAACAAATATTGGGGTTCTATTCAGTCAACAAATATTATGCTTTTTGTAGCAGTAGTGTTGCATCATAGATATAAGCTCAAATATCTCAAGGTTAAATACACTTAGCATTATGGAGAGGAATTGGCTAAAAATTTGGTGAAAAAGGTTATAAATGCTTTAAATAAGTTGATTGATGATTATAAAGATTTAAATGAAGATGAATCAAAAGAAGATGATTTCTCTTCTACTGTGTTGAAGAAAAATGATGATTTCTTTGATGGTAGTGATACTTATGTTGTTAATTTTTCTTTGTTGAATTGGAGAAAGAACAAGAAGTTGTAGCTTTGGAAGAGTTGGATAGGTACTTGGAGGACAAACTTGAAAAAAATAGAATTGATTTTGATCTTCTAAACTGGTGGAAGGTAAATGAGGTTAGGTATCCTTCTTTGGAAAATGTAGTAAGGGATGTATTTGCTATCCAAGCATATACTGTGGCCTACGAATATACAAATCTTTAATACCTATTACAGCTGAAGTTCTCATATGTCTACAAGATTGGTTGAGAAGCTCAAACAAACCTATTGAAATTGAAGAATTAGTTCATGACCTTGATGATAATGAATCAGGTTAGTATACAAATCTTGTAAATTTTAATTTCACTTTTACTTATTTTATTCATTCAATTTAATAAAAATATGGTTCAATTACAATTTTCAGAGTGGTCACAAGATCCAAATATTCTTCCAACTATAGTTGGCCAACTAAATTTTGAATGAGTGTATTAAATTTTATAAGGTAATATTTTGTTTTTTTCTTACACTTTCATCTTAGAAATTTATGTCTACATGATTAACACTTTTTCATCTTTGGTTGTCCTTCTAAAGTGGAGGAAGAAAAGGGAGGAGTTGTAGAAGAGATAATTAATTGGGTTTGAATTTTTGTTGTTGTTCCATGATAGACATTTGAAATGATTATTATCATGGTTGTTATTAGTTGTATTTTATTTGTTATATTTAGCTGCCTATTTTTAGCAATTACTTAAGTAGTAATTGATGCTACCAATGTTTGTGGTCATTTTTAGCTATTCCTTAATATTTTAAGTAATTGTTTAAAAAATGTAGTATTGCTATTATGGTTAATTTCACTCGGGTGAACAAAGCCAACTTGTGAAAAAACAAAGAACCAAATTAAGCACACAACTCGGTCCCGTTCTATTTAACATTTCTATCCTTTTCTGCACATCAAAGCTTTTGACAAGGTAATGGATCTCATTTGTGGTATTCAGCCTAATTGACAAAAAAAAATTGGCAATTTTTTGAATTTGAAAGATACATAACTAAGGAATGATAAATGGTACAACAAAAGGTTTCCACATGAACTAACTTGGCTGGTTTGAAGAAAATAAATTGAAAAAAATGTTCGAACTCCATTCCGTCCCGGAACCAGTTTATCCTACCCAAAATCCCCGATCTCCGTCCCATCCCGTCCCGATATTTTCAACCTATGGGATGGGTCTGGATCTTCAAAAAAAATCTCTGAACTGTGGGAAGGGACTGGAGATTTTAATCCACATCCCGTCTCGTCCCATTAGCACCCCTAGCATTGAGTGGTTTATAGGTTTTATTTAAAAAATAAAATAATAAAAAAATTATTTTTATTATTTTTTGATATTTTCAAAGGTTATAACCTTTGAAAATATAATAATTTTTAAATTTTTTTCAAATGTGAATACAATATTTAGTTATACTAATCATTATATTTATATATTATATAAATTCAATATAAACAATTTTATTGATAAATATTCTAATAATTATCAAAAAATAAATTAATAATCCATTAATAATAAGATAGATATTAATTAAAATATATTTACAAAACTTAAAATGATTCATAAGCAGAGAAAAATATATTACTATATAATAATTTTTTGTTTTTAAATTTTTTTAATAAGTTTATCTATATTTTTTTAATGAAATATAATTTATATAAATTATATTTGTCTAACTCATAATTTATTTTGTAATTAATATTTATATATAAATAAATAAATAAATAATTAAAATGAATATTTAAAATTATAATGAAAAAAAATGGAGATTTATTATTTATTATTTATTATTATTATTTAGGGATGCCGGTTTAATTTAAATTAGATCCGTATCAATAATAATTTAGTTTGTAATTAATATTTCTATAAAAATAAACTGATAAATAATTAAAATAAAATTTTAAAATTATACTGATAAAAATTAAAATGAGATTTAAGATTTATTATTAATGTATACCAGTTTAATAGTTTAAGTATTTAGAGGTTTTGTCGTTAGGAGTTTAGTGATTTATGTTTTTAGGCTTTTAGTGGTTTATAGGTTTTATATAAAAAAATAAAATAACAAAAAAAAATTTATAATTTGTTATCATTTTCATAGGTTATAACCTTTGAAAATATAATAATATTTACAATTTTTTGAAATGTGAATACAATATTTAGTTTTAATAATATTAATAATTATATATCATATAAATTCATTATAAACATTTTTATTGATAGATAATATAATCATGATCAAAAATTAAATTAATAAACTATTAATAAAAAGATAGATATTAATTATAAAATATTTACAAAACCCAAATTGATTCAAAATTAAAGTAAAATATATTACTGGATAATAATTTTAAATTTTTAAATTTCTACTTCTTTTATAAGGATATATTTTGTTTTATTAAAAAAAATTAATTAAATTATCTTTGTCGCACTCATACTTTATTTTGTAATAAATATTTATATAAAAATAAACTAATATTAATTATATTAGTTTGATTCAATATAATAATTAAATTATCTTTGTCGCACTCATACTTTGATTCAAAAGTGAATAAATATGTATTTATAATAATAATAATAATTATATAGCATATTAATTTAATATAAACAATTTTTTTGAAAGATATTCTAATAATTATCAAAAAATAAATAATATATCTATTATGAATAAGATTGATATTACTTAAAATATAATATCAAAACCTAAAATGATTCAAAAGCAAAGCAAAATATATTACTTAATATAATTATTTGTTTTTAAATTTTTATTCTTTTTATAAGCCTATCTATTTTGCGATGAAAAAAAAATTTTTATAAATTATATTTTTAACTAATAATTTATTTTATAATTTATATATATATATAAATAAAAATCTTAACAATCAAAATGAATTTTTTAAATTATAATGAAAACAAATAAAAATGAGATTTATTAATTATTATTTAGTGTATACCCGTTTAAACAATTATCTATATAGGTGTATCTTGATTTTGTAGTTTAATGATTAAGTGTTTAGGCATTTAGTGATTTATAGGTTTTATTTAAACAATTAAATAAAAAAATATATATTTTTATGTTTTTCACATGTATAAAGGTTATAATCTTTGAAAATATACATAATTTTAAAATTTTTTTCAAAAGTGAATAGAATATTTAGTTATAATAATATTAAATCTATTCTATCATATAAATATTTTTAATGATAAATATTCTATAATGATCTAAAAAGTAAATTAATAATCTATTATTAATAAGGTAGATATCTATGTAAAATATAATTACAAAAAAATAAAATGATTTAGAAACAAAGTAAAATATATTACTATATAATAATTTGTTGTTTTTTAATTTTTTTCTTCTTTTAATAAGTTTATCTATATTTTTTATTTATATAAAAAATAAACAAATAAATAATTAAATGAATATTTAAAATTATAAAGAAAAAAATAAAATTAGATTTATTATT
>JAREIK010013126.1:0-22053 GCA_029783825.1 Sapria himalayana
AATATACAGATAGATTGATTGATTCAAAAATAGATAGATAGCTAGAGAGAGATACACAATTAGAAAGATAGATAGTTAGATCGGTAGATAAATAGATATATATATAGAAAAGTTAAACAAATTGATACACAGATAAAAAGGAAAAAACCATACATATATATGTATATGTATATTGTTAGACAGATTTATTGCAAAAAATATAGATAGTTAGATAGATAGATAAAAAAATATAGATATAGAGAGACAGACATATAGATAGACATATAGATTGATAAATAGATAGATAAATGACAGATAGATAGAATGATTCATAGAATGATTGATACATAGGTATATACATAGATTGATAGACATATAAATAGATAGATAGATAAAATAATAAACAAATAGATAGATAGAAAAGCTAAAGATATATAGATAGATAGATCGACTCATAGACATACATAGAGATAGATAGAAAATGTGATAGTTAGATATACAGACAAACAAATAAATATACAGACACAAAGAAAAAAAGAAATATAGATAGAAAGATAGATTGATTGATTGATTGAAAGAAATATAGAAAGATATATAGACAGATGGATAGATAGATAGATTTATAGACAAATTGAAAGATATATAGATAGACAGATAGATAAAAAGATAGTTAGAGAGATATATATATATATATATACACACAGATAGAGAGAGAGAGAGAGAGAGAGATATATATATATATATATATATACACACACACAGATAGATAGGACCTATAGATAGTTAGACATATATATAGACAGATAGATTGAAAGATTGATAAGAATATGAAAGAGAGATTTAGAAACAGATTGATATACATGTTAAGAGACAAATTGATAGAAAGATATTTTTTAATTAAAAGATAGAAAGATAGATGATTGATAGAAAGATATATATACAAATAAATCTATATATAGATATATAGGTAGATAGATAGGTAGATAGATAAATAGATATATTTATAGATTGATATATAGCTAGACAAATAGAAAGAAAAATTTATAGATTGATAAAAAAAAATATAAATGATAGATAACATATAGATAGATAGATAGACAAATAGATAGACATATAGAAAAAATTGAAAGAAAGATAGATATATAGATAGATAGATAGTTTGATTGATAGAAAAAATGAGAGATAGATTAGTAGAAAAATAGATAGGATTTATCGCTAGTTTGATAGACATGATGATAGCTTAGTTGAATGTTAATTTGATGACTTATAGATGGTTAGATTGGTAGAAAGATATATAGATATGTATGTAGATAGACAGATAGATACGCAAATCATAGGTTGAAAGTTTGATAGAAGATAGATAGATAGATAGAAAATAGGTAGATAGACATAGAGATAGATAGATAGATATCAAATATATAGATGGAAATAAAGATAGAAAAGATATTCAATATATTTTTATAAATATAGATTGTTAAATAGACAATTGATAGATTTGATAGATTGACAGATAGATATAAAGATACATATACAGATATAAATTAAAATAGATAAATAAATAGATAGATAGATGACTAATAAATATACAAATATATAAAATATATATAGACAGATAGATTGATAAATAGATATATAAATGATAGATCGATGATATATAGATAACAATTAGATAGACAAATTATAGATAGATAGATAAATATAAAGATAGATAGATAAGATAGACAGATAAATAGATTGAAAGATAGATAGTCAGATAGACATACATATAGATAGTTAAATTGATATAAAATAAATAGATAGATAGACAGATAAATAGATTGAAAGATAGCTAGTCATCTAGACATACATATTAGATAGTTAAATTGATATATAAATAAATAGATAGATATACTAGATAGATAGATAGATAAATAAATAAAAAGTATATTAGATATAGATATATATATATATATATAGACAAATCTATAGGCAGATATAAAAAAATACATTGAGAGATAATTAGATAATATAGATACATTGATTGATATACAAATAACTACATAGATATAGAAAAAATTGATACAAAGATTGATAGGCAGATTGATAGATATGTTGATAGACCAATTGATAATCAATTTGATAAACTTATAAATAGATATAATTGCTAGAAATATAGATAGAGAGATAGATAGATAGATAGATAGACGGATAGATACACAAATACATAGATAGAAACTTAGATAGAAGATAGATATATAGAGATTATAGATGGGTAGATAGACATATAGATAGACAGATAGATAGACAAATAAATAGATAGAAATATAAATAGATAGATAGATTGTGATTGATTGATAGAAATATAAATAGATAGATAGATTTTATACATATAGATAGATAGACAAATAGATCGATAGATAGATAGCTAGATAGATAGATAGCTAGATAGATAGATAGCTAGCTAGCTAGCTAGATAGATAGATAGACATATAGATAGAGAGATATATAGACTTATAGATATAAAAATAGATAGACAGATAGATAGAAAGATAAAATAGACAGATAGAATGACAAATAAACATATAGATACAAATTTAGATAAAAAATTAAAAGATAGATAGATAAATAGATAGATAGATGGATAGAAAGGTAGTCAAATAGATATATAGTTAGATAGACAAACAAATAAATAGATACATAGATAGTAGATAGATAGATAAATATACAGATAAATAGATTAATAAAAAGATTAATTGACATATTGATATAAAGATTGATAGATAGATTGATATATAGATTGATAGACATATTGATAGTCAGATTGATAGACATATAGAACTTTTGATTGAAAAATAGATAGATAGATAGATTAATATAGAGATAGATCGAAAGATTATATGAAAACTAGATAGTTGTATAGATACACAAATAGATAGATAAATAGATAGACTTACATATAAATAGATAGATACAAAGATAGATAGAATGGTAGATAGGTAGATTGATAGATAAATACCAAGTAGATATTCTAATAGATAGATAGATAGACAGATAAATAAATATATAGATAGATAGACCAATAAATAGATAGATTGATTGATTGATAGATTGATAATGTAGATAGATAGTTAGACAGATAGAGAGACAGAGAGACAAGTAGATAAATAGATAGAGAGATAGATAGACAGATAGTTACACAGAGAAATAGATAGATATAGATAATGATAATAGAGTGATATGCATATTGATAGACACAAAGATAGAAAGATAGATAGCCAGATTTATATAAAGATTGCTAGACAAATTGATAGTTTGATTGTTAGATAGATTATTTGATAGATTAATAGATTGATAGTTAGATAGAAAGATAGACAAATAGATAGATAGATGGACAAATAGATAGACAAATAGATAGTCAAATAATTAGATAGAAATATAGACAGATAGATAAATAGATAGATATATAGATAGATAGAAACATTATTATATATAGATATATATATAGACAAATAGATAAATAGATAGATAGAAAAATAGATAGATAGATAAAAAGAAAAATACATATACATATATATATATATATTGATATATAATTTGATACAAAAATAGATAGATATATTGAAAGATTGATAGAAATATTGATAGATAGATTGAAATACTGAATGATATACATATTAATAGACAAATTTAAATAAAGATAGATAGATTGATTTTGAAATAAAGATAGATTGATATATAGATAAATATATTGATAGAAATATAGATAACAGATTGATTAACTTATTGGCAGATAGATACATCGACCTCTAGATAGATAGATACATATATAGATAGATAGATATACAGATAGATAGATAGATATACAGATAGATAGATAGATATACAGATAAAAGATTGATTAATATATAGATAGATACATAGATAGATCGATATATATATATATATATATATATATATATATATATATATAATTAGATATATACATAGATAAATAAATAGACAGACAGACAGACAGATAGATAGATAGATAGATAGACAAATAGACAGATAGATAGACAAAAAGATGCACTAATAGATACGTATTTTGATAGATAAATAAATAGATAGATAGATAGACAAACAGAAAGAAAGAAAGATAAATAGATAGATAGATTGATTGATTGATAGACTGATAGATAGAGAAATTGATATTTAGATTGAAAAATAGATTGATCAATAGACTAATAGACAAATTGACAGATATATAAATAAACAGATTGATATAAAGATAGATAGATAAATAAATAGATAGATAGATAGATAGATGGACAATTAGATTGATAGATTGTTAGACAGATATATAGACAAATAGATAGATACATAGATAGATAATGAAATAGATAGATATACAAATAGATATATAGATAGAAAGTCAGAAAGATAGACATAGATAAATTGATATATAGATAGAATTTGAGAAATATTGATAGATAGATTAAAAGATATATTGATATAGAGATTAATAGATAGATAGATTGATTGATTGAAAGAAAGAAAGATTGATAGGTAGATAGATATATAGATAGAAATATATATAGATAGAGAGATATATAGATAGATAGATAGAGAGATAGATAGATAGAGACATATATAGATAGATAGATAGATAGACATATGGATAGAAAGATACCTAGACAGACCAATAGATAGATAGATAGACATATAGATAGATAGATAGATACATACATAGGCAGATAGATAGACAGATAGATAAATTGATTGATAGACAAATATATAGATACATATAAAGATAGACATAAAGATAGATAGATAGATAGATAGATATAGACAGATAGATAAATTGATTGATAGACAATTATATAGATACATAGAGAGATAGACATAAAGATAAATAGATACAAAGATATATAATCAAATAGATAGATAGAATGATAGATTATAAGATAAAAAATTGGCACAAAGATAGACTGACAAGAATATTGACTGATAGATACACATATTGATAATTAGATTGGAAAATAGAATTATACAAAGAAAGAAAGATAGATAGATAAATAGATATATAGAGAGATAGATAGATTGATTGATTAAAATAATTATATATAGATTGAGAGATAAACATATGGATAGACAGATTGATAAATAGATTGATAAACAATTTGATAGGACTTATAGATAGGTAGATTGATAGAAAGATAGATAAAAAGATAGATAGACAGATAGAGAGACAGATAGTGAGATGACAGATAGTGAGATAGATAGATAGATAGACAAATAGATAGATAGATAGATACACAAATAGATAGAAAGATAGATAAATTGATAGAAAGATACACAGATAGAAAGATAGGTAGATAGTTAGACATATATAGACAAATAGATTTGCATATAGATATATAGAAATATGGATAGATCAGGTAGATAGTTAAACATATTAATATACATATAGATAAAAAGATAGACAAACAAATATATAGTCTAATAGATACATAGATACATAGATATATAAAAAATATACATATAAACAAACATATATATAGACATATAGATAGAAAAATAGATAGATTGATAAATAGATATAATAGATATATAGATTGATAGATAGATATATAGATATATAGATAGACAGATAGACATATAGATAGACATTTTGATTGACAGATTAATAGATAGATAGAGAAATGGATTGATAGATAAATAATAGATAGATAAGTAGATAGATAAGTAGATAGATAAATAGATATATAGATAGATAGACAGATAGATAGATAAATATAATGAAAGACAGATAGAAAAATAGATATATAGACAAATTGAAATATAGATAAATAAAAAAGATAAATAGATAGATAGATATACAAATATATAGATAGACAAATATATTGGCACATAGAAATAAAAATACATAGAGATATAAATAGATAGATTGATATATAGATTGATAAACAAATAGATCAAAAGATAGATAGAAAGGCGGAAAGAAAGATTGATAGACAAATTGAAAGATAGATTTATAGACATATTGATACACTGATTATAAGATAGATAGATTGTTTGATTGATAGATAGATAGACATATAGATTGATTGATTGATTGATAGGCAAATAGATTTACATATTATTATACAGTTAGATAGATGGATAGATAAATAGATAGATACTCAAATAAATATACATATATATAAATAGATAGATAGAAAGAGAGATAAATAGATAGATATATAAATTGACAGATATATAGACAAATAAATAGACAGATAAATAGACAAATAGATAGATATATAGATAGATACAAAAATATATAGAAGAAAGTTTAATTGATATATAGATAGAAAGATAGATAGATATATATAGAGATAGACAGATAGATTGACAAATAGTATGATAGAAATATAGATTGATAGATATACATATTAATATCCATATAGATAGATTGATAAACAAATAGATAGATAGATAGACATATAGAGAGACATATAGATAGATAATGATATTGGCAGATAGTGAGAAAAATTGATAGATAGATAGATAAATTGATATAATAGATAGATAGATAGATATATAGATATATAGATAGATAAACTTATAGATAGGAAATTCTATAGATATATTGATAGATAGAGAAATAAATAGATAGATATCTAGATATAAAGATAGATAGACAGATAGATTGATAGATAGATAGATAGACAGATAGATAGTATATATATATATATAGACAGCTAGATAAATAGATTAGACAAATAGATATATAGATAGATAAAAAAGATAGATAGATAGTTAGATAGAGAGATCAATAGTTATTCAGATATATAGATAGATAGATAAATAGACAATTATATAGGTAGATAGAATGAAAAATAAAAAAGAATATAAATAGATAGATTGATATAAAGATGATAAATAAATTTATATACACAGAGATAAAAAGATTGATAGAAAGATAGATAGACAATTTGTTAGATAGATTGTAGACATATTTATAGACAGATTTAAAGATAGATAGATTTTTTGATTCATAGACAAATAGATAGATAGCCTAATAGATAAAGTGATAGACAGATAGATTGATATATTATTAAATAAATAGATAAATAGATAAATAGATATATAGATAGATAAAAGATATATAGATAGACATATATAATGATATATAGAAACAAATTTAAATAGACAAATTGATAGATATATAAATAGAGAGATAGATATAGATAGATAGATAAAATGATAGATAGATCGATAGATAGATAGACATATATATTAAAGGATAGATAGACATATATATTAAAGGATAGATAGACTGATAGACAAAAAGATAAATAGAAATATAGAAAGATAACCAGATAAAAAGAAAGATAGATAAACAAGTAGATAGATAGATAGATAGATATACATATAAAGAGATAGATAGATATTTAAATTGAAAGAGAGATAGATAGAGAAATAGATAGTAATATAGATAGATATATAGATAGATTTATAGAAAGATTGATAGACAAATTGATTTGAAGATTGATAGATTGATTGATTGATAGTTTGATTGATTGATTGATTGTTAGATTGATAGACAGATTGATAGACAAATTAACACACAAATTTATAGAGAGATAAATAGAAATATTGATAGAAAGATAGATAAACAACTAGTTAGATAGATAGATATACATATAGATGGTTAGATAGATAGAAAGTTAGATTATTAGACAAATAGATAGAAAAATTATTAGGTATATATATAGAGAAATAGATAGACAGATTGATATATAGATTTATAGACAGATAGATAAAAAGATACATAGACTGACTTATAGAAATAATGATTGACAGATAGATAGATAGATTGATTGATTGATAGACATATTGATAGAAAGATATATTGAATGATTGATAGACAGAAAAAGAGATAGATAGATAGATAGGTAGACAGATAAATAGATAGATAGATCAAGTGATTATTTGTTAGATAGATAGATATATAGATAGTCTAATTATAGAAAGTCAGATAAATAGATAGATAGATAGATTGATAGATAGTTAGTTAGATAGATAGATAGATAGACAAATAAATAGATATATAGACAGATAAACAAATTGATATACAGATATATAAAAATATAGATAGATAGTTTGATAGATAGAAAGATAGATAAATAGATGGATAGAAAGATAAATAGATAAATAACAAGATAGTTAGTTAGATAATTATATATATAATTAGATAGACAGATACAAAGATAGCTAGATAGATAGATAGATATATTGACGTATAGAATGATAGATAGATAGATAAATATATAGACAAATAGTTAGATAAATAAATAGATAGATAGAAAGTTATAAAAATATATATAGATAAATAGACAGATAGATTTATAAATAGATAGATAGATAGATAGATAGACATATAGATACATAGATAGTTAGACAGACAGAGAGACATATAGATATATAGATAGATAGATAGGCAAATAGATAGTAATATATATATATATATATACAGATAGATAGTTAGAAATAGTGATAGATAGATTGATAGAAAGAAAGACACATAGATAGACATACACATAGATAGATAGATAGATATATATACCAAAAAATAGATAGATAGATAGATATATAGACAGATAGATATATAGATAGATTGATAGATTGATTGATAGAAAAATTGATTGAAAAATACTTATATAAATAGATAAATATATAGATTGATTGATTTATAAATATATTGATAGACTGATTGATATACACAATGATAGGAAAATAGATAGATAATTGATACACATAAAGAAAGATAAATAGATAGACATATCGAAAAATAGATAAATAGATAGTTATATAAAAGGATAGATAGATAGATAGAGAGATAGATAAAAAAATAGATATATAGATAGATATACAGATAGATAGATAGATACATACATACATAGATAGATGGTAGATAGACAAATTGAAAGTCAAATAGATAGACACATAAATAGACAGATAAATAATCAAATAGATAGAGAAATAAAGAGATAGAAATATAGATAGATATATAGACTGAAATATAGATAGAAGGATTAAAAAATAAATAAACATATAGATAGATAGAAGACAAATAGAAAGATTGATAGATAAATAGATGGATAGACAAATAGACAGATTGATAGGCATATAGATAGACAAATAAATATATATATATAGATAGACAGATAGAAAGATAGATAGATATATTGATATATTGATAGAAAGATTGATAATAGAAAGATAGATATATAGACATATAGATAGATAGAGAGAAAATTGGATATAGAGATAAATAGATAGTCAGATATATAGGTTGGTAGGTAGGTAGATTGATGTTTAGATAGACAGATAGCAAGACATTTAGAATGACATATTGATAGATAGATAGGTAAACAGATAGACACATAAAAATACAAATACATTAATAGTTAAATAGATAGATTTAAATATAGATTGATATATAGATAGATAGCTAGATAAATTGATAGAATGATTAAAAGATAGATCGATATATAGATTGATAGATTGATTGATCGATATATAGATTGATAGATTGATTGATCGATAGATTAATAAATAGATTGATTGATTGATTGATAGGCAGATAGATAGATATATAAATATAGATAGATAGATAGAAATACAGATAGATAGATAGATAGATATATCAACATATTATTAGATAGATACATAGATGGATAGATAGATATATTGATAGATAGACATATAGATATACAAATAGAAAAAAAGATAGATAGATAGATAAATAGACAAATAGTTCGATAAGTAGATAGACATATAGATTGACATATATATAAATATATAGTTAGATATATAGATAGATAGTGAGATAGATTGATAGAAAGAAAGATAGATCGATGGATTGAAATATATCTTTCTGCCAATCTGTATATCTATCTATCGGTATATCTATTTGTCTATCTCTTTATCTAACAATTTGTTTATCTATCTATCTATTTTTCTATATGTTTATCAGTCCATTTGTCATTCTATCTATCAATCTATCAATCAATTTATCTACCTATCTTTGTGTGTGTGTGTGTGTGATTGTATCTATCTATTTATTTTTTTATTTATCTATCTATATATCTATATATCTATATATCTGTCTATTTATATATTTGTCTATTTGTCTATCTATCTATTCGTCCATCTGTCAATCTATATCTTTATATGTCTATCTTTCTATGTGTCAATCAATCAATCTATCTATATACCCCTCTTTATATCTATCTATCACTCTATTTATAGATCTTTCTATCTTTCTATATGCCTAACACTACAATAAAATATCAATTAACCTAGAAAATTTTAGCTAGGGATCAATCCCTAGCTAAATTGTAAGGGATTAGCTAGGGAATAGCAAAATTTTATGATTTTTTTTTGAAAAAAAAATAGCAACCGATTAGCGAGTGAAAATTTTTTGAAAATTCAGCTCAAAAAAGCAAGGGATTTAGCTACGGATTATCGACGGAAAATTTTTGTAAATCCCGCTCAAACAAATCGGGATTTTAGCGATGGATTTTGTGACGGAAAATTTTTATAAATGCTGCTCAAGAAAAGCGAGGATTTTAACGACGGATATTGTGATGGAATATCCCTCACTAATAAAAGCCTGAAATTAGTGATGGATTTAGCGATGAATTTTCCCTTACTAATAAAATTCATGATTTAGCGATGGATTTAGTGATGGATTTTCCCTTGCCAATAAAATCATTAATTTAGCGATAGATTTAGTGGCGGATTTAGTGGCAGATTTAGTGGTGGATTTTCACTTGCTAATAAAATCAATGATTTAGCGATGGAATTAGCGATAGATTTTCCCTTGCTAATAAAATCCACGATTTAGTGACGAATTTAGCGACGGATTTTCTCTTGCTAATAAAATCCATGATTTAGCGATAAAATTAGCGATGGATTTTCCCTTGCTACTAAAATCGATGATTTAGCGACGGATTTAGTGACGGATTTTCCCTTGCTAATAAAATCCATGATTTAGTGTTGGATTTAATGACAGACTTACCCTTGGTAATAAAATCTATATTTTAACAACTGATTTACCGAGCGAATATCCCAAGCTAATCAAATCCATAAATTAGTGATGAATTTAGCGACAGAATTTCAGTAGATAATAAAATCCATAATTTTGCGACGGATTTAAGGATGGAATTTCCCTAGCTAATAAAATTTGTAATTTAGCGATGAATTTTCTCGAACAAATAAAATCCGTAATATAGCGACGAATTTTCCCTAGCTTATAAAATTTATAATTTAGCTATGGATTTAACGATGATATTTCACTAGCCATTATTTAATTATATAATTTTTTTTATTTATTATTTGTTTTAAAAATTTATTTAATTTTGTTTATTAAATTTATGTTATAGGTCTATAGATGAGCAATCCTTGAAACACACATTCTCCTAGTAAAAAAATTGATATTATAAATTATTAATTTAAAACATATAAAAATACAAAAAAAAATTATATTAATAAGAACTAAAAAACTATTTTTATGATGTATTAATTTTTTAAAAAAATATACAAAAAAATTTACTAAAATTTTTATTTAAGAAAATAAATAATTTAAATTAAAATAACATTAAATAACTAATTCAATAAGTATAATAATTTTTTCGATAATTTAAAAATTAAAATAACATACATGAAAATTTCTACTAATTTAAATGTAAATTAATTCAATGTATGATAAAATATAAAATATTTTCAAAAATATCTGAATTGATGAATAAACTAGTAAATATTAATATTATTATAAGTATTAAAAAAATTTTATGATTATAGAAAACTTTTAAAAAAATAAATAATACATATCTTGATAATTTTGAAATATAATAAAAATTTAATTTTTTCAATAAAGTTATAAGAAAATAAAATAATAATTATAAATAAATATATAAATATTTAATCCTACTAAAATTTATAAAAATTAAACAATTGAGTAATATTTTTATAATTAGCTTTAAACATTATGTTTTTATTAAAATAATAAATATTACTTTTTTTAATTATCTTCTCACTTTAAGTAATTTTTTGAATTTTAAAAATTATTAATTATATCAAATAATATGAAATTTTATGCGTTTAAAATTATTTCATATTATCTTTGTAAATATAAATATGAATTCTTAAAAATCTATAACCATAAAATATAAATTTTATAGATTTTTAAACATTATAGAGTATTTTATAACTTTTAGGCGAGTGGCTAGAAGATAAATCATCTTTTTATTTGTCTTATTATATGAAGTTTGTTAATTTCGTATCTATTTGAATTTTTTTAAGGCAAAACATATTTTTTTATTTTTTATTTATTTATTGTTTAATTAATATTATAATAAAAAATTGTAAGGTATTTGTTTTTCATTTGTACTTTGCTACACGCACATTAATTTTGTTAAAAAAATTTTGATAGTAATTAAAATTAATGAGTATTTTTGTATTATATATATATATATTATTTATTTAATTTTATGATATTTAAACATATACATATTTTCCTAAAATATATATTCTCTCTCTCAACTCGACACATCTCTAAGATTCTAACACATGAATTGAATTCCTCAGCATTCCATCTATCTCTTGAACTATCTCTAACACGTGAACCAAAGTCCTCCGCATTCCATATATCTCTCGACACATCTCTAACACGTGACTTGAAGTCCTCCGCATTCCATCTATCTCTCCATGCCTATACAACTAAAATTAATTCGAGGTTTAAGAGTTAATTTTATATTGATTTTGGTAAGTTTATACATTTATTCTTCATCGATTATCTTGGATTGTTTAATCAAAGTGTAAGCATTGATAGATTATACTTTATGTACAGTTAGTAGATACATTGATTAATAAGATGTAATATAAGTTTTATTATTTTTTTTGTTTTAGTTATTTAAAATATTGTATTAGAATATGTTATTGAATTAATTTTTTTTAATTTAAAATTTTTATTTATAGTTTCTATTTTTATTAAATTTAATTTTAAAATATTTAATTTAATTTTAAAATATTAAATTATTTAATTAAATTTTTGTTGAAACTGTATGACATTCAACTGTAATTTTTATTTGTTCATGTCTATAATAACTATTTTTATATATCTGTGAATATGTTTGTGTTTCTCCAAAATTTTTGGGTAGAGTTTTAGCATATTATAGGTATGTAAAAGGCTATTATCATCAGTAGTAGCTGTGGCTGCGGCGGTGGTAGTGGTAATGATGGTAGTGGTGGCAGTGGCGCTAGAAGCGGCAGCGGCGGCAACAGTAGTAGTAGCACCGGCACTGGCAGTGGCGGCATGGGTAGTGGTATCTGTGGTAGCAGTGGCAGCCGCGACAGTAGTGGTAGTGGCCATAATGGAGGCTACGGAGGTAGCGGCAGCATCAATGGCAGCGACGGTAGTGGCGGCATTAGTGGCAGCAACAGCAACAACGGTAGTAGGGGTAGTGGCTGCAGCGGAAAAGTGGAGGCAAGGGAGGAAGCGACGGCAGCGGCGATATCAGTGGTAGCAGTGGCTACAATGGTAGCAATGGCAACAGTGGCAGAGGAGGCAGCAATGGCAGCAACCACAACGGCAGCAGCAACAGCAATAGGGGTGGCAGTTACAGTGTGAGCAGCAGGAACAACAACAAATGTGGTATACACGTATGTATATAGTCAATATATACGTACATATAATTCTGTAGTATTTTATGTACGTATATACTGAGTATAAATATACTCGGTATATATGTACGCATAATACTGCAATTTTTTATCTGCAACAAACAAACAATTAAACTATCTGTCTATCTATCAATCTCTCTATTTAATATACGACAAGAAACATTACTGTAGCTATTGTTTATATATCAATCTCTCTATCTATCTGTTTATCTATCTATCTAATTGTCTATTTATTAATCTTTCTATCTATCTATCTATCTCTTTATCTAATAGCTGCAATTTTTTATCAATCTCTCTATCTATCTATCTATCTAATTGTCTAACAAACTAAATATCTATCTATATGTATATCTGTCTATCTATCTATCTATCTATTTATCTATGTATCAATATATCAGTCTGTCTATATATGTGTTTATCTATCTATCTATTAGTCTGTCTATTTATCTTTTTATTTATGTCTGTCTATCTATCTATATGAATCTTTATATATTTTCTATAAATATGTCTAACGATATGTCCAGCTATCAGTCTATATTACTGTCTAGCTATCTTTCTATCAAACAATCTATCTTTCTATCTATCTAACTACCATTCTGTCTATTAATCCATATATCTATCTATCTATTTATCTTTTTATCTGTCTATCTATCTATATGTCTATTTATCTATCTATCTCTCTATCTATCTATCTGTCTATTTATATATCTATCTATTTATATATCTATGTGTCTAACTATCTTTATATCAATGTACCTAATTATTTGTCTATCAATCTATTGTCTATCTATTTGCCTAACAATTTATCTATATAGCTATCTATCTATCTATCTCTCTATCTATCTATCTATCTATCTATATATCTATCTATCCATCTGTATTTCAATCTATCTATCAGTCTATCAATCTAACTTTTTTTATCTATCTATTTATTTATCTGTCTATCTATCAATCGATTTGTCTATGTATCTATCTATCTATCTGTCTGTTTGTCTATCAATTTGTCTATCTATCTATCTATCTATTTGTCTATCTATCTATCTATCTATCTAAATGTATATCTATCTATATATCCATTTAACAATCTATCTATTTATCTGTATATTCATCTATCTATCTTTCTATCTATCTAAATATTAATCTATCTATGGCTCTATATACAAATTTGTCTATCAATCTGCCTATCAATTTGTCAATCAATCTATCTTCAATCTTTTTGATTAATCTATTTTCAATATATCTATCATTCTGTCGATCAAACTATCTATCAATCTATGTATCAATCAATTTTAAATCTATATATTAATCTTTCTATAAATGTGTTTATCTATCTAAATATCTATTTATCAGTCTATCTAACTATCTAACTACCTTTATATTTATCTGTATATCTATACATCAATTTTAACATATATCTATCTATCTATTTATATGTATATCTTTATATCTATCTATCTATATATCTATATATTTGTCTGTCTGTCTATCATTCTCTATATTTATCTGTCAAACTACATATTAATCAGGTTGTCTATCTATTTGTCAATCTATCTATCTAGATATCAATCAATCAAACTATCTATCTGTCTATCAATCAATCTATCTATCTAGTTGTCTATCTTTCTGTCTAACTATTTATCTAACTATATTTCTATCTATATTCTATCTGTCTATCTATCTATATAACTATTTGTCTTTCTATCTATTGATCTATCTATATATATGTATGTCTATCTATCTTTCTATTTTTCAATATCTTTATCAATCAAACTATCTATCTGTCTACATATTTTTTTTTCAATCTGTCTATCTATCTATCTATCTATCGATTTGTATATCTATCTATCTAACAAACTAGCTAACTAACTAACTAACTAACTATCTATCTATCTATTTATCTGTCTATATATATATATATATATATATATATTATTCTATTTATCTCTCTATTTATCTATCGATCTTTCTATTATCTATCTATCTCTCTCTCTCCTCTATCTGTCTATCTATCTATTTATCTAGCTAGCTATCTATCGTTCTATCGATCTATTTATTTTTCTATCTATTTGGCTAATTTTCTATCTACATATTTTTTTATTTATCTATGCAACTATTTATATATTTGTTTATAAATTGGTCTGTCTATATGTATTTATATTTGTCTATCTATATATCTATTAATCTATCTATTTTTTATCTATCTATATGTCTTTCTATATGTATATCTATTTGTCTATCAATCTATTTTCTATTATATATATATATATATATTTATTTATTTATTTATTATTTATTTATTTATTAGTCTATCAATCTGTCTATCTATCACTCTATAAATATATCTGGTATCTATCTATCTATCTATATATTTATTTTTCTATCTATCGGTCTATATATCTACATATCTATCTATGTGTCCATTTATCTATCTAACTATATGTCTATCTATCAATCTGTCTGTCTATCTATGTTTCTGTCTATTTGTCTTTCTATCTATCAATATAACTATCTATATATTTGTCTCTTTATCTTTCTAACTATTTATCTATCTATCTATCTATCTGTCTATCAATCATTCTAGCTATATGTCTATTAATCTATCTATCAATCTAGCAATCAATCTATCTTTCAATTTTGCTAATAATCTATCTATTAATTTGTCTATCATTTTATTTATTTAATTATAAATATGTCTTTCAATCTATATATCAATCTGACTATCTTTCTATCGATCTATCAATTTGTCTATCTATCTATCTAACTATTTATCTGTGTATCAATTTGTCTATTTAATAATCAATCTAGTCATCTATCTAATTATCAATCCATCCATCTATCTATCTATATTTATAACTCTATGTCTATCTTTTTAACTATCTATATGTCAGTCAATCAATCTATCTATATATATCTTATTTATCATCTATTTATCTATCTTACTATTTATTTATCAATTTGTCTAACTATTTGTCTATCTATCTATCTGTCTATTTTTCTATCTATCTATTTGTCTATATATCTATCTATTTATCTATCTGTCTATCTATCTAATTATATATATATCAACTATTTGTCTATCAAAATATTTATCTATATGTCTATTAATCTATCTAATTATCTATCTATCTTTCTATCTATCTATTTATATGTCTATCTATCTATCTATCTAACTATTTATATATCCATATATTTATCTGTCTATCTTTATATCTATCTATCTTTCTATCTATTTTTCTCTCTATCTGTCTATCTATCTATATTTATATTTATCTGTATATCTCTAATCTATGTATCTATAATCTATCTATTTATCGATCTATCTATTTTTGTATCTATATATTTATTTGTATATCTATTTTTTTATCTATCTATCTGTCTATATATCTGCCTATCTATTTCTCTATATATCTATTTTTCTATCTATATACCTATATATTTTTCGATCTTTAAGTCTATAAATATGAATATTTATTTTTCTATCTATATGTTTAACTATTTGTCTATTTATTTGTGCATCTATTTGTCTATCTATCTGTCTATATATATATATATATATATATATCTATTTGTCTACTTATCTATTTCATTATCTATCTCTCTTTATAATTTTCAATACATATGTTTATCTATATTTCTAGCTTTATGTCTGTCTATCTATCTAATCAACCTTATTTTATATATATATATATATATATATATATATATATCTATCTATCTATTTGTCAATTTATTAGTCTATCTATCTGTGTATCTAAATATATATATATATATATATATATATATATATATATATATATATATATCTTTATCTCTTTCTATCTATCTATATATCTATCTATTTATCTATCTATCTATCTATAATTTATTTTTTATCTATCTATCTATGTGTCTATCTTCGGTCTATTTATATTTCTATTTATTTATCTATCTATATGTGTATATATCTAACTATCTATCTATCTATTTATATATATATATATATCTATCTATATATCTATCTGTCTATCTATTTGTCTGTATATCTATCTACCAATCTATCTATCTATCATTCTATGTGCCTATCGGTCTGTCTATCTCTCTGTTTATCAATCTAACTTTCTAACTATCTATCTATCCATCTATTTGTCTATTTATTTGTCTATCTATTTATCTATCTATCTGTTTATATATCTTTATATCTATCTATGTATCTATTTGTCTAACTAACTACCTATATATTTCTCTATCTATCTATATATCTATTTATCTATCTATATGTCTGTCTATCTATATATGTGTCTATCTTTCTATCAATCTATCTATAGTTCTTTCTATCTAATTGTCTATCTATTTGTCAATCTATATGTCTATATATTTGTCTATCTATCTATATATCTATTTATCTATGTATTTATCTAACTATGCATCTTTCTATCTTTATGTCTATCTACCTATATAAATTTTTATCTATCTATCTATATATATGTCTATCTAATTATCTATCTATCTACTAGACTATCTATCTATTTATCTATCGATCCATCTATTTCTATATCTATCAATCTATCTATATGTTTTTTTATCAATATATCTATCAATGTATCTATCTGTCTATCTAACAACCTATATATTGTATATCTATCTATCTAATGATTTGAATATATATGTATCTAACTATATGTCTATATATCTGTTTATCTATCTTTCTATCTATCTATTTGTTTATCTATCTGTGTATATGTCTATATATCTTTCTATCTATTTGATTATCTATTTGTCGAATATTTTATTTATCTATTTATTATTTATCTTTATATAGGTGTTTCTATCTATCTATCTATGTGTTTAATTATCTGTCTATATATTTATCTATCTATATGTTTATCTATCTATTTATCTTTCTATCAATCTATCTTTCTATATATCTATTTTTCTATCTATCTATTAACTTGTTTATCTATCTATCTAACTATATGTATATTAATCTATATATCAATATGTCTATCTATTTGACTAACTATCAATCTATTTATTAGGTAATTTATCTCTATATCTATCAATATATATCTATCGATCTATCTTTCATTCTATCTATCTATCTATCTAACTATCTCTCAATATATTTATATGTCTATCTGACTGTCTATCTTTCAATCAATCTATCTTTCTATCTTGCTGCATATCTATATATCTATTAATTTTTTATCTATCTATCTAACTATATGTCTATCATTCTATCTATCAATATGTCTATCTATTTGTCTAACTATCTATCTATTTATTATTCTATTTATATATCTATATATCTATATATCAATCTATCTATCTTTCTATCAATCTGTCTATCTATATGTCTATCTATCTTTCAATATATTTATATGTCTCTATGACTATCTAACTATCTGTTTATATATATATCTATCTGTCTATCTATATGTCAAAATATCTCTCTATCTATCTATCTATCTATTTTTATATCTATCTATCTTTATATCTATCTATCTATCTTTCTATCTATATATCTATTTATCTATTTATATGTCTATCTATATGTCTTTCTATCTATATATCTATATATTTGTCTATTTATATGTCTAGATATCTTTCTTTCCAGATGTTTATCAATTTATCTATCTATCTACCTACCTACCTACCAACCTATCTATCTGTCTATCTTTATATCTATATATCTATATATCTATCCATCTATTTATCAATATATCTGTCTGTCAATGTCTCTATCTATCTTTTTATATATGTGTATATCTATTTGTCTATTAAAATATCTATATTTTGTCTATCTATCTATATATTTGTTTATCTATCTATCTATCTATTTATTTGTATATCTATCTATCTATATTTCTAAGTATCTATCTATCTATATGTGTATCTCTCTATTTGTTTCTATATATGTCTATATAAATTATATATCTATCTATCTTTCTATATTTCAATCTTTATTTCTATCTACCTATCTATTTATCTATCTTTCTATCTATTTATCTTTCAGTCTAGTTATTTGTCTATCGATATGTCTATCTAACTAACTAATGATCAATCTATTTATCTATCTATATATCTATCCATCTATCTTTTGATTTGACTTTTTATCTGTCTATTTATATTTATATCAAACAATTTATCTATCTGTTTTTAGATCTATTTTTCTATCTTTCTATTTGTTTATCTTTCTATTTATTTATCAATCAATCTACCTATGTGTTTATTTTTTGATGTATATATACATATGTCTATCTATTGATTTATTTATTTGTCTATCTAATTATCTATCCATCCATCCATCCATCCATCTATCTATCTATCAGTCAATTTATTCATATATATATATATACATCCATCAATCCTTCTAAATGTCAATCTATCTATCTGACTATCTATCCTTCTATCTATCTTTCTATCTAATCTTTAATCTAATTATCTATATATCCATCTATCTATCTGTGTATCTTTCTTTCTATTTTCATTTCTATCTGCATGTTTATTTGTCTATCTCTTGTCTGTCTATTTGTCTTTGTTTCTGTCTTTCTTTATGTCTCTCAATCTAACTATCTATGTATCTCTATGTCTGTCTATGTATCTTTATATATGTATGTCTATCTATCTATCTATCTATCTATGTGTCTATAAAACTGTATCTCTATCTATATGTCTATCTATCTATCTATCTATCTCTTTATCTATCTATTTATCGATCTATTTATCTATCTGTCTATCTTACTATCTGTCTATCTATATATATGTCTATTTATCTATCAAACAATATGTCTATCTTTCTATCTATCTATATATATGTCTATCAATCTATCTGTCTATCTCTCTATCAATTTGTCTATCTATCTATTTATCTATCTATCTATTTATCTATCTATCTGTATGTCTATTTGCATATCTATCGGTCTACCCATCTAAATTCTTATCTGTCTATTTATATGTCTATCTATCTATATGTCTATCTCTTTGTCTATCTGAGTATCTAGCTATATGTATATCTAACTAACTATCTATTTGTCTATCTATCTCTCTATATCTATATGTCTTTCTATATTTCTATTTATCTATCTATATATGTATATATATGACTATCTATTTGTCTATCTATGACTCTATCTATTTATCTATCTATCTATCTATTTATTTGTCTATATATCTATCCATCTCTCTTTATATCTGACGATCTATTTGTCTAACTATATGTCTATATATCTGTCTATCTATTTGTCTATTTATTTATCTATCTATCTATCTGTTTATATATTTTTATATCTATATGTTTATCAGTATTTCTATCTATATGTCTATCTTTCTACCTATCTACTTATCTATTTGTATAATATCTATCGATCTATATGTCTATCTATTTATCTATGTATCAGTCTATAAATCTATCTATATATCTTTATATCTACATGTAGATATATATATATATATATATACATATCTTATAATCTATCTCTCTATTTATCTAGCTATTAGTTATCTATTAGTTATATATCTATGTTGCCTATCTTCTCTCTATCAATCTTTCTACCTATTGTTCTATATATTGTCTATCTATATGTGTATATAATCTTTTATATATCTATTAGCTGCCTAATACTATTCTATCAACTTGTCTACCTTTATATGTCTGTTATTTGTCTATCATCTATAATTTCTTTAATCTTCTATCTATTAATAGGATATCTATCTTTCTATCTATCTATCTATCTATCTACTATCTTTATCTATCTAACTATCTATCTATCCATCAATTTGGCTATCTATTAACTATGCTTGTGGTGTTCTATATTTGTCTATCTCTTGTCTGCTATTTGTCTTTGTTTCTGTCTTTCTTTTCTCTCAATCTAACTATCTATGTATCTCTCTATCTGACTATCTATCTTTATATATGTATGTCTATCTATCTATTTATGTGTCTATAAATCTGTATCTCTATCTATATGTCTATCTATCTATCTATCTATGTGTCTATAAATCAGTATATCTATCTATATGTCTATCTATCTATCTCTTTATCTATCTATTTATCTATCTATTTATCTATCTATTTATCTATCTATTTATCTATCTATTTATCTATATGTCTATCTTATATATATATATATATATATCTATTTATCTATCAAACAATATCTCTATCTTTCTATCTATCTATATATATGTCTATCAATCTATCTGTCTATCTCTCTATCAATTTGTCTATCTATCTATTTATCTATCTATCTGTATGTCTATTTGCATATCTATCAGTCTATCCATCTAAATTCTTATCTGTCTATTTATATGTCTATCTATCTATATGTCTATCTCTTTGTCTATCTGATTATCTAGCTATATGTATATCTAACTACCTTTCTATTTGTCTATATATATATATAT
>JAREIK010013127.1:0-26757 GCA_029783825.1 Sapria himalayana
TTCTGTCTATCTTCTATCTATCTATCTATCTATCTATCGACCTATCTATTATCTATATGTCATATGTCTATGTGCCAATTTTATATCTTTCAATTGTCTATCTTTCTACCTATCTTTTATATATTTGTATTCTAACTATCTATCCATCTACTATCTTTTATCAATGTAATTTGTCTATCTATATTTATCTATCTATCTATCTAACTTTTATCTATCTAGCTATCTATCTATATGTTTATGTATCTATCTGTCTATCTGTCTATTTGTCTATCTATTTATCTATCGATCTTTCTATTTGTCTATCTATCTATCTATCTATTTGTATATCTTTTTATCTATCTTTATATCTATCTATCTATCAATTATCTATCTTCTTATCTGCCTATCTACCTATCTCCTAACTGCCTATGTGCCTATCTATCTATCTAACCGTCAATCTAGTTTATCAATTTATCAATTTGTCTATCTAACTATTTGTCTATCTATTTATCTGTCAAATTGCATATTTGTCTATCTATCTATATGTGTATATGTCTATCTATTTACTATCAATTAATCTATCTAGCTCATATTTATCTATATGTCTATGTGAATATCTGATTAACTATCTATTTGTCGATATTTATATCTATCTCTCTATATATCTATCTATTTGTTAATCTATATATATTATATCTGTGTATCTATCTCTACTTATCTATCTATCTATCTATCTGCTTATTTTATCTATTTGTATATCTATCTACATGCCTATCTCCTATTTGTCTATCTACCTATCTGTCTATATTCCTATCTATCTATCTGTCAATCTACCTATTTGCCTATTTTCATATCTTCATATCTTCATATCTGTCTATCTACCTATCTTTCAATTTTTCTATCTATTTATGTGTCGATCTGCATATCTATCTATCAACTTATCTAAATAGCTAATTATCCTAAATCTATATATTTGTCTATATATCTATTTGTATATCTATCAATAGTCTCTCTTCCTATATATCTATCTGTCTATCTATCTATATATCAATCTTTCTCTCTAATCTACTGTCTAAATTTGTATCTGTCTATTGGATATATATATATATATATTTATATCTATCTATATGACTATCTATCTTTTTATCTATCTAGTTGTCTATCTATTAATCTAACAATCTGACTATTTGTATATCTTTCCATCTATTTAACTGCCGATGTCTTTCTATCTATCTTTCTATCTGTCTATTTGCCTTTCTACATATCTATCTATTTTTTTATTTATCTATCTATTTGGTCTATCATTTTATCAATCAATCAATTTGTCCTATCTATCTATTTGTCTACCTATCTAACTACCTATCTGCCTATCTAACTATTTGCTTATCTACCAATCTACCTATCTGCCTATCTGTCTATCTGACCATCTAATGATCTATGTATATTTTTGTTTATCTATCTATCTATCTATCTATATATCTATTGGTTTACCTGTCTATCATTTTATATATCTATTTGTCTTTCTACCTGGCTATTTATATATTTATATATCTATCTTTATATCGATCTATCTATCTGTATATCTATCAATTTGTTAATCTGGCAAACTATCTGTCTGTCAATTTGTCTGTCTGCCTATTTGACTATCTATCTGTCAATCTATCTATCTGACTAACTATGTGTCTATCTAACTATCTGTCTATCTACCTATCTTCCTATCTTTCTATCTGCCTATTTATTTATCTAAGTATCTCTTTACCTACATACCAATCTATCTATCTATGTATCTATTTTATATATTATCTATCTATCTGTCTATCTATTTATCCGTTTGTCTATCTGTATATCTGTATATCTATAAATCTTTCTTTATGAGTATTTATCTATCTATTTATCAGTCTATTTGTCTATCAATCTATGTGACCTTTTGTTTATCTCTATATCTATCTTTCTATTTGTATATTTGTCTTTTTTCTATCTATCTTTCTGCCTATGTATCTATCTATCTATATGTCTATATGTCTTTATGTCTATCTATCTATAAATCCATCAAAAAGCCAATCTATTAATCCATCAATCTATAAATCTATCTATCTATTTATCAATCTATATATCTTTCTAAAAATCTATCTGTCTCTTTCTGTCTATCTATCTATCTGTCTATATGTCTATCTATCTATCTATCTATATGTCTATCTATCTATCTATATATCTGTGTATCTATGTCTATCGATATATATTTTTTATGCCTATCTATCTACCTATCTATATATCTGTCTGTCTGTCTATATGTCTTCTATCTATCTGTATATCTGTCTATCTATCTACATGTCTATTTATACGTAAATCTATCTATATGTCTATCTATCTATATGTCTATCTATCTATTTGTCTACCTATCTATGTGTATATCTATCTTCTTTCTATTTATCTATCTCTATATCTATTTGTTTATCTGTGTATTTATATATCTTTCTATCTATCGATGATTCTATCTATTTATCTGTTAATATATCTATTTGTCTATCTATCTATCTTTCTATCTATCAATCTTTCTATCTATCTATCTGTCTATGTGCCTATCTGTCTACCTACCTATTTCTTATCTCTCAATCTGCCTAACTATCTATATATCTATATGTGTATCTTTTATCTACCTATTTGTCTATTTTCTTATTTGCCTATGTGCCTATTTTCCTATTTTTCTATATGTCTATCTGTATATCTATCTATTTGCTAATCTATCTATTTGTTTATCTGCCTATCTGCCTATCTAACTATTTTGCTTTTTTACTATCTGTCTATCTATCTAACTGTTATTTGTATATCTTTCTATTTGTCTATCATTTTATTTGTCTATCTTATATCTGTATATCTCTCATCTATCTATCAATCATACTGTCAATTAATCAATATGTCAGTCTATCTATCATTTTATTTGTTTATCTATCTATCCTTTTATATGTTTATCTATTTATCAGTTTATCTTCCTATCGATCTGTCTACCTATCTACATTTTTATCTATCTATCTGTCTATCTATCTATCTATCAGTCTATCTAACTATCTTTATATCTATTGATATGTCTGTCTATCTATCAGTCATTCTATCTTATATGTCTATTTGTATGTCTATATATCTATCTGTCTATCTACCTATCTTCCTATCCACCTATCTACTATATACCTATTTTTCTATCTATCTATTTGTCTATCTATCTAAATATTTATCTGTCTATCTATCTATCTTTCTATCTATCTATCTACTTATCGATGTATATGTCTATCTATTTATCTATCTGTATATATGTTTATCTGTCTATTTGTTTATATATTTATCTTTCTTTGTGTCAATCAATCTCTCTATCCATCTATCTGTCTATTTGTCCAACTATATATCTATATGTATATCTATATGACTATCTTTCTTTCTGTCTATCTGTTTATCTATCTATATGTCTGTCTATCCGTCTTTCTATCTATCTGTCAATCTTCCAATCTTCTAATCTACCTATGTACATATTTGTCTCTTTCTATCTGTCTATCTGTCCAAATATCTATCTGTGTATATGTTTATCTAGCTATCTATCTATCTGTCTATCTATCTATCTTTCTATCTATATGTCTATCTTTTTGTCTGTTAATATGTCTATCTATGTATATGTCTATCTATCTATCTATCTATCTGACTTTCTGTCTATCTAACTATCTTTCTATATGTCTATATGTCTATCTATCTCTGTGTTTGTCTATCTATCTGTATATCTATTTATCTATCTGCCTAGTTGCCTATCTTAATATCTAACTACCTGCCTATCTACCTTTCTGCATAACTATGTATATGTTTATCTGTCTATCATTCTATATATCTATCTATTTATCTAGCTATATATATATACATATAAATATATCTATCTATCTATGTATCAATCTATCTATCTATTTATCTACCTATCTTGCTATCTGGCTATATGTCTCTCTATCTCTCTGACTATCTATCAATCTACCTATCTTGCTATCTAGCTATATGTCAATCTATATATCTGACTATCTATCAATTCGTCAATCAATCAATCTGTCTATATGTTTATCTTCTTATCTATCTATATGTATATAGGTCAATCTATCTCTCTATCAATCTATCTAAATTTCTATCTATCTTAATATCTATTTATCATCCTATCTATCTATCTATCTATATATTTGTCTATCTGTCAAGCTGACAATGTGTCTATTTGTCTAGCTGTCTATCTATCTATATATCTTTATGTCTTATGTCTATCTATCTATTTGTCTTATATCTATCTATCTATTTATATGTCTATCTATGTATCTATTTATCTATCAATTTGTCTATTTGTCTATCTGTCTATCTATATCTCTATCTATTTGTCTTTCTGTATATCTATCGATCTTTCTATTTGTCAATCTTTTATCTATCTATCGGTCTATGTGTCTATGAGTCTATTTATCTATCTATCTGTCAATATGTCTATTTATATCAATCTATTATCTGTCTATTTATCAATCTATTTGTCTATGTGTCTATCTACCTATATGTCTATCTATCTATATGTCTATCTGTCTAGCTATATATCTATCTATCTATCAATTGATCTATCATTCTGTCTAATTGTCTATCTGTATATTTGTCTGTATATCTTTTTATCTTTCAATATATATATATATATATATATCTGTCTAGATGTATATCTATGTATCTATCTATATGTCTATCTATCTATCTAAATGTTCATCTATCTATCTATATATTTGTTTGCCTATGTGTCTATCTGTTTATCTATATGTCTATTTGTCTATCAATCTATCTGTCTATCTATCTATCTGTTTATCTCTCAATCAAACTATATGTCTTTCTGTTAATCTATCAATTTGCCAATTTGTCAATATGTTAATCTATTAATCTGTCAATCTATCTAATTATCTATCTATCTATCTATTAATCTATATAACTGTATTTCTGTGTATCTATATGTTTACTTGACTATCTATCTATCTATCTATATAACTGTCTATCTTTCTATCTGTCTATTTGTCTATCTGTCAATTTGCCTATCTATCTATTTGTCCATATTCTATATGTCTATTAGTCTATCTGTGTTTCCATGTGTCTATATGTCAATATGTCTATCTATCTCTCAATCTGTCTATATCTCGATATGTCTATTGCTTTTTTTGTCAATCAATCAATTTAATAATTTGTAAATATGTAAATCAGGTAAAATATCAATTTGTTAATCTATCAAACTTTGTATTTGTCTAATTATCTATCTTTCAATTGTCTATTTGTATGTCTTTCTATCTATCTATATATCTATCTATCTATCTATCTGTCTCTCTATTTATCTATCTTCAATCAATCAATCTATCTATCTATATATCTATCTGTCTATCAGTTTATTTGTCTATGTATCTATGTGTATATTTGTATATCTATTTATCTCTCTATCTATATGTCTATATGTCTATCTATCTATCTATCTATCTTTCTATCTATGTATTTCTATATATATATATATATATATATCTGAAATTCTATCTATATTTCTTTCTATATATTGTCTATCTGTTAGTCTATCTAACTATCTTATCTATCTGTCTAACTATATATCTATTTGTCTATGTGTCTATCTGTATATATATATATATATCTATCTAGCTATCTATCTATTTATCTAACTATCTAACTATCAATCTTTCTATCTATCTATCTGTTTATTTGTCTTCTATCTATCTATATATCTATTTGTCTGTCTTTCAATCTATCTATTTATCTATCTGTCTATCAATTTGTTTTTTGTCTATCTATCTATCTATCTGTCGATCTACCTATCTATCTATTTATCTATTTCTGTATCTATCTATGTATCTTTTAATGTATCTATTAGTTTATCTATCTATCTATCTATCTATCTTATCTTTCGGTCTATCTATCTATCTATATATCTATCTTTCTTTCTTTCTATCTATCTATCTATGAGTCAATTTGTCTATATCTATCTATCTATTTATCTATCTTTCTTTCTTTCTATCTGTGTCTATCTATCTATCTGTCTATCTATCTATCTCGAATTCTATATATATTTCTTACTATCTATCTTTTATCTATTTGTCTGTCTATTTATGTATGTATCTATCTATCTATCTATATATCTATCTATCTATTAATCTATCTATTTGTCTATGTGTCAATCTGTAAAATATCTGTCTATCTAGCTATCTATCTATCTGTCAATCTCTTTATTTGACTTCTATCTATCTATATACCTATCTATATATCTATATGTCTATTTGTTTATCTATTTACCTATCTATCTGTCAATTTGTATATCTATCTATCTGTCTATCTGTTTATCTATTTACCTATCTATCTGTCAATTTGTTTATCTGTCAATCTGTCTATCTATCTATCTATCTATTGGTCTATGTATTTATTTATCTCTGTAACTTTATATCTATCTATATGTCTATATATCTATGTATCTATGTGCCTATCTACCAATCTGCCAATCTATCTATTTGTCAATCTGTCTCCCTTTATAACTATAAATCTATTTATCTCTCTATATATCTATCTATGTAGATGTCTATATGACAATCAATCTATATATCGATCTATATATCTATCTGCCTCTATGGCTTTCTAGTATCTATGAATGAATGAATCAATCAATCTATTTATGTGGCTATCGATTTATCTATCTATCTATATGTCTGTGTGTCTTTCTATCTATTTGTCTATTTCTCACTTTGTCTGAATATCTATCTTTCTGTCTATATGTCTACCAATTTATCTATCAATTTGTCTTTCTATCTTTCTGTATATCTATCTATTTGTCTATTTTCTATTTGTCTTTCTATCGATATTTCTATATGACAATCTGTCTGTGTATCTATCTATGTGTCTATCTATCTATCTATCTATCTATTTGTCTATTTGTCTATTTGACTATATATCTATCTGTCTATGTATCTATCTATATATTATCTGTATATCTATATATCTGTCTATCTATCTATCTATATGTCTATTTATCTATATATCTATCTATATATCTAGCTATCTATCTGTCTATCTATCTCTCTACCTACCTACCTATCTATCTATCTATCTATCAATCTGTCGATCTTTCTATCTGTCTAGCTATCTATCTACCTTTTGTCTATCTATCTATCAAACTATCTGTCGTTCTATATATTTATCTATCTATATATTTGACTATATATCTATCTATCTATCTATCTGTCAATCTATATATTTTTCTATCTTTTTAATAATCTAGTTGTATATTTGTCTATCTATGTATATGTCTATCTATCTGTCTATCTTTCTATATTTCTATCTTTCTCACTATCCATCACTCTATTTGACAATCTATCTATGTATCTATCTGTCAATCTAGAAATCTGTATATCTGACTATCTAACTTTCAATCTATCTACTTTTATATCTGTATATTTGTCTAGTTACTATCTATCTATATATCTCTCTATCTGTCTATTTGGCTATTTATCATTTTGTATATCTTCCATCTGTCTATTAGACTATATGTCTATATATATGTCTATATGTCAATATGTCATTCTATCAGTCTTTCTGTCAATCTATCTATATATCAATATGTCAATAAATTGTTTGGTGCGATTCTGGTGCGATTTTGGTGCGATTTGAGCTCAAGTTTGAGCAAAAATGGATGATTCGGATCATCTTTTCAATAAAAAATCACTTAGTTCAATTTCCAAGGGTACCATGATTCTGTCCCCGAACTTTGACGCTAAGGAGGAGTCTCCTGCCGTGTTACTTACCAAACAAGAGTTTCAAAAGCTTGCGGAACCGTTCAAGCTTACATTAATCGGGAAGTTCTCCCATGGTAAGCCGAGTTTTGAAGAAATTTATGCATTTATCGCTTCATTGAAGCTACGGCAAGTTGTGAAAATAGCCATATACGACGGGAAGCACGTCATTTTTCAACTCAAGGAAGAATATTACTTCCTGAGGTTATGGATTAGAGGGCAGTGGAGCGTGGCTGGATACCCCATGCGCATCCTCAAATGGTCGCCCGATTTTTCACCATCCGTGGAGCCTGCAAATGCCCTGGTTTGGTTCACACTGCCTTAAGCTTCCATTACATTTATTTAGCAAACATGTTTCTGTATTCTATAGCATTATGCGTGGGTAAACCGTGGCTGATTGATGAGGCCACGGCTTACATGACAAGACCAAGTGCAGCTAGAATCCTCATCGAGGTTAACTGCAAAATGTCTTCCCCAAACAAAATATTGGTTGGCAATGATTTAGAGCAGGGTTTCTGGCAAAATATAGTTCCAGAAAACATGCCATTTTATTGTTTGAATTGCCTTAAAATGGGTCATGCAGAGGAGGCTTGTATGCTAACAGACATGAGGAAAAACAAGGCGAAGGAATGGGTAAGGAAAGACGACAGGAAGGGCGAGGTAGAGGAGAGCCGAGAGGGAGGAAAAAAGCCAGAACAGGAGGCCAAAGAGGGAGAACGGGCAAATGAGAAATCTGTCGAGGAGAGAGAAAGTGAAAAAATAGAAAGAAAGGATAGAGATGAGTTGAGGAATAGAGAAGATCTAGGAAGAGAGGAAGGAAGGATAGAGCTGAGAGATAATAACAATATGGAGGAGATCAGAAAATGGCTAGAAAAAATACCAAGGGAGGTGGAAGGAGTAGAAAGGCTAGGGAGGAAAAAAACAATGTTTAAAAGGAAGAAAAATCAGTTATTAAAACATATAGAATTGCATGATTGGGACGAGGATGACTTGCTTTCTGAAGAGGAATAGAAGCTAAAAGCTTGCCACTGTCCACCAACACTGATGAAGAAAACAATTTAGTTCTGAAAGCACCAAAGGATGACTTATGGCTTAAAAAACAGAAAATCAGACATGCACCAAAAGACAGGAAAAAAGCCTTAGAAGAAATTATGGAATTAAATATGAGCTTGGAAAAGATAAATAAAATATAGAAGGTAGAGCAAGCCCCACCGAGTACTAGTAAAACTATAAGAAACATGAAAAAATATACTAACACGAAATATGAATCGAAATGTACTACTAGAGCGCAAGCCAAGTACACTTTATTATGAATAGTTTATATTAGGAATATAAGAGGAGTAGCGAACGCTCCTACAATAAATAGAATTAGAAATTTAATTAAAATACATAAACTAAAAGTAGTAATTTTAGCTGAACCAATGGTAACTAAAGACCTAGATAGAGAAATATAGAATGAGGATAGGCATGCAAAAGGCCTTCTAGAATCACAATAGTAAATTATGGATCATGTGGAATAGCCCCATAGACATTGAAATTTTATTAGAAAATGATCAAATAATAAACTTTAAAATGGCTAAGCAATCAGAGACTATTTTTTCAGCGGTTTACGCAAGTAACGCAAAAGAAAAAAAGAAAATGCTCTGGCATGAAATGGAAAAAATAGCACTCACGAAATCTCAATGGATTATAGGAGGATGATTTCAACACAATTAGAAACCCATCGGAAAAGAAGGGAGGCAGGACACCAAACCCGGTAGCAATGACTCAATTCAATGAGGCTATTGCAAGTGCAAGTTTAATGGAGGTAGAATACCTAGGTACAAATTACACTTGGTGTAATAACTGGAAGAATAAGAAAATGATCTGGTCTAGACTTGATCGAGTGTTACTTAATACAAAATGGCTAGATGTTATGGGGGAAGTTAAAGTTCAGCATTTAAGCAGAACTTGTTCAGATCATAGCCCGCTCCTGGTAAGCCTTCGAAAAAAGAAGGTAAGCCAGAAGGCCTTCACATACCAAAATATGTGGGGCTTACACAAGGATTTTGAATCTATAGTTAAAAATACATGGGAAAAACCGATACCGGGTAACACCATGCAGAGATTGGGACAAAAACTGAGAGCACTACGATCGGCTCTCAATAAATGGAACAAAGAAGTGTTTGGCAATGTGGCCATGAAAATTCAAGAGGCGGAGCAGAAAGCCATAACAACAGAGAAAGAATATGAGAATATACAAAAAAAATAACCAGAACAGAAGTTAATAAAGCTAAAGCTGAATTAAAGCTAAGAATGCATATGGAAGAAATTTACTGGAAACAGAGAGCGAAAGTTAAATGGTTGAAGGATGGAGATAAAAACACGAAATTTTTCTACACAATGGCAAAAATTAAGTCGCAAAGATTAGGAATAAAAGGTCTTAAAAGAGCTAACGGAGAGTGGGTAGAAAAGGAGGAAGATATTAAAATTGAATTAGAACAATTTTTTAAAAAGCATCTAAGCGGGATAAATACAAATAGAAACTTCACACTAATGGAGAACATTAAAAGAAAAGTCACGCAAGAAGACAACAAAATGTTAGCAGAATTTCCTACGGAAGAAGAAGTGAAGAATGCAGTATTTAATGCAAATAAAGATAGTGCAGCAGGACCTAACGGCTGGAATAATGAAATTTTCCAACGAAGCTGGAATATAATCAAAAAAGATGTTTTAGAAGCTATCAACTGGATATTCGCAGGTGCGGAAATCTCAAAAACATGGTCCAGCTCATACATAGTTTTGATACCTAAGAAAACAAATCCTCAAAAAGGAGAAGATTACAAGCCAATTATTTTATGTAATACCATATATAAAATATTAGCCAAATTTTTACAGAAAAGATTGAGCAAAATTTTACCAAACATAATAGAGCCGGAACAAGCAGGTTTTGTTAAAAATAGGCTGATAACTGAAAACATTAATTTAACATCGGAAATGATAAGAGATATAGGGACTAAGGTCAGAGGTCACAATGTAATCATGAAACTGGATTTAGCTAAGGCATTTGATAAAGTAGAATGGAATATACTTTGCTATATAATGAGAAAAATGGGGTTTTCAGAATTTTGGATAGATATTATATATAGATGTATATCTAGTGCTTGGATTAAATTTCTAATAAATGGCCAGGCAGGTGAAGAATTTAAACCAACCAGAGGTCTCAGGCAAGGGGACCCATTGTCCCCCTCTTTGTTTAATATTTATTTAGATCTTTTTATAGTAAACTTAAAAGAGAAGGTTAGAAATGGCAACATCTTAGCCTACAGACAGCCCAAAGATACCCGATTAATATGCTGCTTGGCATACGCTGATGACGTGATCATATTTACAAACGCCAGTAGCAAATCAATGGAAAACTTGATGGAGCTTATACAAACACTAGAAGAAGAAACATGCCAAAAGCTTAATAAGAATAAATGTCAATTTATGATAGCAGCTAAAGCACCAGAAAACATTGCTCACAAGATTAAAAGGGTCACAGGATTTGCGTAGTGTACAAGAGCATTAATATATCTGGGATGCCCAATTTATGAAGGAAGAGTAAAAGAGGAATATTTTGCATTTTTATTGGACAAGATAAAGAATAAAATTGCCGGCTGGAAAGAAAACTTATTAAATATGGCAGGAAGAACTACACTAATTACCCATGTGCTACATAGTTCATTAATACATATACTAATGACGGCACAACCTCCAAATATAATTATTAAAAAACTAGAAAGAGAAATGGCTAATTTTTTATGGGGTAAAAGAGAAGGGAAGAATAAGCTGCACTGGAAAAAATGGAGAGATTTATGTTACCTAAAAGAGGAGGGAGGATTAGGCTTGATCGGCCTAAAAGATATATCCAAAGCGTGGGCATGCAAGAATTGTTGGGGAATAAAAACAGATGAAAACATCTGGGTGGCATTCGTAAAAGCTAAATATGGGTTAGGAAATAATGCTTTTAAAAATACAAAAAAAGCGTCTAGAAGCTGGAAAATGATGCGCGAACAACAAAGCAGCGTGGAAAAGCATACAATACTAACGAAAAGTGGGTGGAAGTGGACTTGAAATCCAAACGGAAACTTCACATTAAAAAGTGCCATGGAGCTAGTACGAAGCAGAAAACCCTTACAATTGAAATTACTCTGGGAAAAAGATTTGCCTCAAAAAGTAAATGTTTTATCGTGGAAAATCATGTCTAACATTGTCCCTGTAGATGCGAATATTCGGAAGAAGGGCATAAAATTAGCATCCAGATGTGAATGCTGCCATCAAGATATAGAGAGCTCGGATCACCTATTTTCTAAGGGTAAAATAGCTATAAAAGTGTGGAATAAATTAGAAATTGAAGCTGATATTGAAAGAAGTACAGTTAATTTAAGAAATATGCTAGAAAATGGTCAAAAAAACAAACAAAGAATAATATCTTAAAATGGATTAGAAATTACATTCCGCATATAGTGTTATGGTGCATATGGAAAGCTAGAAACAGAAGTAGATATGATAATATACAAATGGAACATAATGACATTTTGGAAGAAATAAAAAAAGAGAGTGCATTCATTACGGCTTGTAGTCCAATACAAGTGAAAAACATGAAAATAGAGGAAGATAGAATAAAAGAATGGCACCTTCAACAATAGCAAGAAAAATGCCAACTATTAAAATAGTTAATTGGAATAAACCTGGGCAGGGCAGTCTAACACTAAACACTGATGGAAGCTTTAAAAGAGAAATGAGAGAAGCTGGTGGAGGAGGTTTAATAAGAAATGCGGAAGGAAATGTACTGAAAGCATTCACAACAAGGGCTATAGCTTCTTCTGCCTTGCATGCAGAAATTATAGCCCTACAAAAGGGTTTGCAAACTTGTAAATCTAACAATTACCTAAAGGTTCAAGCACAGGTGGACTCAAAAATACTAGTGGACCTAGTACATGGAAAGATATATTTATGGCAATTTGAAGAAGACATTGATAATATTAGAAACATTCTAAGAGAAATAAAAGGAGAAATAAAGCATATTTATAGGGAAGCCAACATGATTGCAGATAGATTAGCAGAAGAAGGAATGAGAAAAGGATCACAAGAATTTAGAGGGGAGAATATACCTGGAAAATTCAAAGGACTAATAAGATTAGATAAAATTGCATTTCCGTATATTAGGCTTCAAAAATTATGAACTAATGAATTGTTGTTAGTGTTTGTCAGCTTTTTTTGCAGTTGGCAGGGGGATAAGAGTAGAAATAGATAGCTTCCCGGGCCTGAGGGAAGTCGGATAAGGAGAGAGCTTGTAATTTATTGTTTGGTAGGGTTTTTTGGTTGGATTTTTTCAGGTTAAGTAAAGCTGCAGCAAGGCGGTTCTAAGCTAAGGTTAACTAAAAGGATAACAGGCTGGACAAAGCTAGAGAGGGAAGGAAACGGCTGGTTGGAGGAGCCGGCTTGGAGGCAGTGTTTTAGAACTATTTCTTATGGCTGCGCATGTGCATTGATCGGCCAAGAGTCTGAGTAAGCCCGATAAAGGGCTGAAAATTATGAATTGTTGTTAGTGTTTGTCAGCTTTTTTTTTTCAGTTGGCAGGGGGACAATAGAAGAAACAGATAGCTTCCCGGTCCTGAGGGAAGTCGGATAAGGAGAGAGCTTGTAATTTATTGTTTGTACGGCTGCGCATATGCATTGATCAGCCAAGAGATGTTATCGTTATCAGTCTTGAGTCGCTCATGGGATCGGCATTCAGTCTGGGTAAGAAGACTGAGTTTAAGAAGCCCGATCGACCAAAAGACGCCCGATAAAGAGCTGAGTAAGCCCTAGAAAGGGCTGGAAATTATTAAATAATGAATTGTTGTTAGTTTGTCAGCTTTTTTTTGCAGTTGGCAGGGGATAAAAGTAGAAATAGATAGCTTCCCGAACCTGAGGGAAGTCGGATAAGGAGAGAGCTTGTAATTTATTGTTTGGTAGGGTTTTTTGGTTGGATTTTTTCAGGTTAAGTCAAGCTGCAGCATGGCGGTTCTTAGCATAGGTTAACTAAAAGGAAAGTAGGCTGGACAAAGCTAGAAAGGGAAGGAAATGGCTGGTTGGAGGAGCCGGCTTGGAGGCAGTGTTTTAGAACTATTTCTTACGGCTGCGCATGTGCATTGATCTGCCAAGAGACTGTTATCATTTATCAGTCTTGAGTCGGTCATGAGAGCATTCAGTCTGGACATGTATGAAGACTAAGTTTATCAGTCTTCAGCCAGCATGTATGAAGATGGGAGTATTCATAAAGCTTCAAGATGAAAGGTAACTTCAAGACGGTAGGAACTTTCATGAAGACAGCAGATGGGAGTACTATGAGGGAGATTAAAAGAATGGAAAGAAAAGGCCCCATACAAATAGGGTTTTGGCAGAAAAACCCAAAAGATATAAAGTATATCAAACAATACATGACAAAAGATTTGTAGAAGGATATGAAATTTATATTTTACTCTATGTTTTTGTATTCTAATTTAGGTTTAAAGTGGGTGTAAAAGGGATAAGGGTAGAAGTAGTTTGTAAAAATGGTATTCATCCTCCAAAAGAGAGGGTGATAATTAATAATAAAACAACCATAAAAAAATATGTCAATAATTAATTCTATCAATTTATTAATCTATTAATCTTTCTATTTTTCTAATTATCTATATGTTAATGTATCAATTTTTTTAATTTATTAATCTTTCTATTTAACTGTATAAGTATCTATACGTCTATCTATTTATCTATCTTCTGTCTATCTGTCTGATTGTCGATTAGTATAACTGTCTATCCAATTAACTATATAATTATCTATCTATTTCTCTATTTATCAATCTATATTTTAATCTATCTATCTATCTGTCTATATATCTATCTTTCTTTTAATCTTTCTTTCAATCTTTCTGGAAATATGTCAATTTGTCTATCTACCTATCTGTATATTTATCTATTTGTGTATCTATCTCACTCTTTTAATCTGTCTATCTATCGATCTGTCTATCTATCGGTTTATCTATCAATCTATCAATAAATCGTTATGTATGTCTAAGTGTCTATCTGTCAAACTATTAATCTATCTATATGTCTATCTATCTATCTATCTGTCTATCTATCTATCTTTCTATATGTATATTAGTCTATCTGTGTCTCTATTGATCTGTCTATGTATTTGTCTGTCTATCTATCTATCTCTCTGTCTGTCTATCTATCAAACTTATAATCTATTTATATGTCTAAATGTCTATCTATTTATCTTTCTATATGTATATCAGTCTATCAGTCTATCTGTCAATTTGTCTATATAAATATTAATCTATTATCTTTCTAACTATCTCCCTTATCTGTCTATTTGTCTATCTATCTATCTATCTATCTGTCGTTTCTAAATATATCTATCTATCTTTCTCTCAATGTGTCTATGTGTTTATCTGTCTACCTATCTAAATGTCTATCTATCTATATGTATTGTTGTCTATCTTTCTATATGTTTATTTTACTATCTATCTATCTATTTATATATCTATCTATCTATCTATCTATCTTTCTATCTGTCTATCTGTCTATCTGCCGATTTGTCTTTTATCTATTTGTCTATCTATTTTTTTATTTATTTGTCTATCTTTCTATTTGTCTTATATCTATCTGTCTATCTATCTATATGTTTAGCTATCTAACTATCTATCTATCAATGTTTCTATCCATTGATCTCTCTATCTATCTATCATGTGTATTTGTTAATTTGTCTATCTTTATATCTATCTATCATTCTATATGTCAAAATGTATATATATCTATATGTTTGTCTATTTGTCTATCTATGTATTTGTGTATCTATCTATCTATTATATGTCAATCTATCTATCTGTCTATCTATCTATCTATCTATCTATGTTACAATTTATTTATGTATCTTTCTATCTATCTATATGTCTATCTGTTTATGTGTCTATGTGTCTATCTACCTATCTACCTATCTTCCTATTTGACTATCTATTTATCTTTCTATCTATAAATCTATGTATATATTTATCTATCTATCTATGTATATCTTTATAAGACTATCTATCTATCTTTCTTTCTTTCTATCATCTATCTATCTATCTACTTGGCTATCTATCTATCTATTTATATGTCTGTCTGTCTGTCTATCTATCAATCTATCTGCTTTGCTATCTATCTATCTGTTTGTCTATCTACCTATCTATCTGTCTATTTGTCTATTTGTCTATCTATCTACATATCTACATTTCTATCTATCTCTTAGTCTATATGACAAATTTTCTATTTTATTATCTGTCAATATTTTTATTTGTATATCTATCTATATGTATATTTATCTATCTATCAATCTATTTATCTGGCAGTCTATTTGTCTATCTATGTATCTATTTATCTTTTTATCTATTTATCTGTTTATCTATCTATTTGTGTATTAGTCTATCTTTCTATTTATCTATCTATCTGGTCTCTCTGTCTACCTATCTATTTGTCTATCTGTCTATCTATCTATCTATCTACTTATCAACCTATATTTATTTCTATTTATCTACCTATCTTTCTATTAGTCTATATGTCTATCTATCCATCAGTGTACCTAACTATCTATCTAATTTTCTAAGTTTCTATATGTCAAACTATCTATCTATCTATTTATATGTGTTTCTATCTATTTATATATTTGTATATCTATTTATCTATCTATATTTTTATCTTTCTATATGTCGATCTATCGATCTTCCTAATTGTATATCTATCTATATATTTATCTAATTATGTCTCAATCTATCTATCGAACTTTCTAACACCCTGACAATTTTTCAATATTTCAACTGCCAATCTGTCAATCAATCAATCTATGAATCTATCTTTCTGTTTATCTCTCTATATATCTCTATCTATCTATCTATCTAATAATCTATCTATCTAACTATATGTATATCCGTATATCTGTCTATCTGCCTCTCTATGCATCTACCTATCTTACTATTGTCTATTTGTCTATGTGTCTATATATCTATCTTTTTTCTATCTATCTATCTATTTGCATATCTATTTATCTGTCTATCTATCTATCTTTTTATATCTCTATCTGTGTATATGTCTATCTATCAATCTCTCTAAATAATTATCTATCTATCTTTTATATGTCTATCTGTCTATTTGTCTATGTGTATATTTCTCTATCTGCCTATCTCAGTATATACCTATCTATTTGCCTATTTTCAATCAATCAATCAATCTAGCTATCTATCTGAATATCTATTGATCTATCTATATGTCTTTCTACTTATCTGTCTTTCTTTCTATCTCTCGATTTGTCTATCGGTCATTCTGTCAATCTATCAAACTTCCAATCTATCAATTTGTTTATGTGTATATCTCTCTATTTATCTTTCTATATATTTAAATCTATCTATATATCTGTATGTCTATCTATTTATCTATCTATCTAACTATCTGTCTTGCTATCTGTTTTTTGATCTATTTGTCTATATGTCTATCTATCTATCTATCAATTTATCTACCTGTCTATCTGTCTATCTATATATCTATCTATCTATCTATCTGTCTATATATATATATATATATATATGTCTATCTATCTATTTATATATTTGTCTATCTATCTATATATTTGTCTATCTATCTATATATTTGTCTATCTATCTATCTATATGTCTATATGTCTATCTATCGATTAGTCTATCTATTTATCTGTGTTTTGTCTATTTTTTTATATATCTATCTGTCTATCTATGTTTTATCTATCTGTATATCTATCTATCTATTTACTTGTCTATTGTCTATTTATATATCTATCAATCTGTCTATATGTCAATCTATTTATCTATATATTTTACTATATATATATATATATATATATATATCTATCTATCTACATGTCTATCTATTTATCTATCTATGTACATGTCTCTCTATGAATTTTTCTATCTCTTTATCAAAATATCTCTTTATTTTTCTATCTGTTTATTAACCTATTTGTCTATCTTCCTTTCTTCCTATTTGTCTATATGTCTAACTATCTATTTGTAAATTTGTCTATCTATCTATCTATCTCTCTATCTTTCTATCTATCTATCTTTATTTCTATCTATCTGTCTATCTATTTATCTATCTATATTTCTATCTATATGTTTATTTTCTATATTTCTATCTATATGTTTATCTATCTATGTCTTTATCTATTTATCTATCTATCTGTCTATCTATGTATTTGTTTATTTATCTACCATTTATATATATATTTTTCTGTCTCTCTATCTACCTAAATATAAGTCTATCTATCTATATATGTGTCTATCTACCTATTTACCTATTTTTCAATCAATCTATTGTCTTTCTATCTATCTATGTATCTATATGTTTATCTCTCTATATATTTATTTGTCTCTCTATCTATCTGTCTATCTGTCTATATGTCTAATTGTCATTCTTTATATCTATCTATCTATCCATTTGTTTATCTATCAATCTATCTATTTATGTTCCTATCTGCCTATCAACCTATTTTCCTTTCTGGCTATCTAGTTTTTATTCTATCTATCAATCTTTCAATTATCTTTAAATCTATAAATATATCTCTATATCTATATGTCTATTAACTATCTCTCTACCTCTCTATCTATCTATTTGTCTATTTGACTATCTGTTTATCTATTTTTCTAAATATCTATCTATATGCCTATATGTCTACCTATCTAACTGTATATATGTCTATCTGTATATCTATATATTTGTTTATGTGTCTATATTTATATCTACTTATCTACCTATCTATATCTATCTACCTATCAGTTTATCTATTTATCTGCTATCTGTCAATCTATAAATCTGTGTATATGTCTATATATATATATATATATATATATATATATATATATATATATATTTATCTATCTATCTATGTATATGTCTATATGACTATCTATCTATCTATCTATATTCTTTTTTGCCTATTAGGCTATCTAGTTATCTGAATATCTATCTGTGTTTCTATATGTCTATCTATCATGTTATCTGTCTATCAGTCTAATTGTCTATTTGTCTATTTGTCTATCTATATATCTAATAATCTATCTATTTCTTTGTCTACCTATCTATATGTGTATTTGTCAATCTTTCTATCTGTCTATATTTTTATCTGTCTATCTATCTATCTATATATCTATCTATGTATCTCTCTATCTGTCTATATGTCAATATGTTTATCTATCTATCTGTCTAAAAATCTATCTATTTGCCTATCTACCTATCTATCTATATACATATCATTCTATCTGCCAATCTGTCTAACTATCTATTTATCTTTCTTTCTTTCTATCTATCTGTCTATCTCTCAAATATCTGTCTATCTATCTGTCTATCTCACTAGTTATCTATCTATCTGTCTATCTGTCAATCTATAAATCTATGTATATGTCTATATATATATATGACTAAATATGTATCTATCTATCTTTCTATCTTTCTTTCTTTCTATCTATCTATCTATCTTTCTTTCTTTCTATCTATCTATCTTTCTTTCTTTCTATCTGCCTTTCTAGCTATTTGACTATCTGGGTATCTTTCTTTCTTTCTATACGTCTATCTATATAATTATTTATATATTTATCTATGTATTTATCTATTCGTCTATCTATCTATCTTTCTATCTATCTGCCTAATTATCAATCTATATATTTAACTATCTATCTTTCTGTCTATATATTTAATTCTCTACCAATCTATCTACTTATATGTCTATTTTTTGATATGTCTATCTATCTATCAGTCTATCTATCTATTTGTATATCTATCTACAAATCTAAATATCTGACTATCTCTCTATTTATCTATCTGTATATCTATCTATCCATCTATCTATTTATCTGACTATTTGTCTATTTGTTTCTCTATTTATCTGCTTATCTCTATATCTGCCTATTTTTCTATTTGTCTATTTGTATTATGTCTATTTGTCTATCTGTTGATCTATCTATCTATATGTCTCTTTGTCTACCTATCTATATGTAGATCTGTCTATCTGTATATCTGCCTATATAATTATCTGCCTATTTTCTTATTTCTATAGATGTCTATATCACTTTTTATCAATCTGTGTATCTATCTATATATCTGTCAATCAATCTATCTGTCTATTTGTCTATTTGTCTATATGTCTATATGACTAACTTTGTATCACTATATATGTCTATATGTCTATCTATATACATGTCTATTTTTCTATGTCTATCTATCTATTTGTCTATCAATCTATTTGTCTATTTGTATATTTATATATTTGTTTATGTTTCTTTCTATCTATTTGTATTCTATCTATCTGTTTATCTATCTATCTATCTATCTATATCTGTTTCTAGCTACCTATCTATGTGTCTATGTGTCAATCTATCTATTTGTTTATATGTGTATCTGTTTATCTATCTATTTGTTTATTTATCTATATCTCTTTCTATCTATATGTCTATCTATCTAACTATAGATATGTCTATTTTTCTATTTGTCTCTCTATCTGTCAATATGTCTCCCTATCTATCTATCTATCTATCAATTTTACTATCTGTTTATCTATCTATCTGTCTAACGGTTTATCTCTCTATCTATATGTCTATCTCTTTATTTGTCTATCTTTATATCTATCTTTCTATATGGATGTCTATCTGTCAATGTGTATCTATCTATATATCAATCTGCCTATCTACCTATCTGCATGTCTGCCTTTCTTTGTATTTTTCTATATAACTATCACTCTATTTGTCTATCTAGCTCTTTATCTATCTGTCTATCTATTTATATGTCTATCTGTCTACGTTTCTATCTTTCTATATGTATATCTATCTATATCTCTATCTGTCTGTCTATGTGTCTATGTATTTATCTATCAATTAGTCTATATATCTATCTATCTATCTATCTATCTCTCTATCTGTCTATATTTCTATATTTCAATCTATCTATCTATTAATCTATATATGTGACTAACTATCAATCTGTTTATCTGTCTATCTTTTTATCTCTCTTTCTGTCTATCTCACTATCCGTTTAACTATTAATCTATTAATTTATCTATCTGTCTATCTATCTATTTGACTATCTTTATATATGTCTATCTGTATATCTCTATATATATCTATCTATCTTTCTATATGCCTATATCTATCCATGTGTGTATCTGTTTATCTTGACAATTTTTCAATCTATTTATTTATCTATTTATCTATCTTTCTATCTATATATCGATTTGTCTATCATTATAACTATCTCTATATCTATCTGTCTATTTGTCTATCAGTCTATCAATCTATTTGTCTATCTTTCTATTTGTCTATTTGTCTATCTGTCTATCTATCTATATGTCTATCTGTGTATCTAACTAACTATATGTCTGTCTGTCTATATGTCTATATATCTATCTATTTATCTATTTATCTATATATCTGTTTATGTTTCTATCTATCTATCTGTCTATCTGTTTATCTACCTATCTATCTATCTATCTATCTATCTTTCTATATGACAATCAGTCTATCTATCTATATATAAATATATCTTTCTATGTATATGTCATTCTATCAATCTGTCTATATATTTATCAATCTTTCTATCTATATGTATATCTATCTTTCTATATATCTGTCTATCTATCATTCTGTCAATATGTCTAACTATTTATCTATCTATATGTCTACCTATTATCACTACCACAAAACTTCAAATTAATGACGTTTAATACCTTGACTCTTTCAGAAAATGTCATTATTCTATTGTAATTAGACATTTAATGACACTTACTAGAAGTGTCATTGTTAATAAAAATTATGTGATTAATATAATATTATATTTAGCTTCATTTAATAAAATAAAGACTCGATCGCTAGAAAGACGAGCATGTCTTCTTCATCACGTTCGGCCTTTTCCAACAGCTCGGCTTCATGATCGCATCTCCGATATCCTTGGCCATCTGTGCAGCATCCAGTAAGTTTCCCCATTAAGTTTATAATTGTATCAGCTCTTCCATACATTTAGCTTGTATCAAAAAATAGTGCATTGAATCACTAGAATTGAAGAGGTTAACTTATTTCATCAATGCGAACTTGTCTTCGATCTTTTTGCATTTCTTCGCAGCATCTTCCAAAATCTTCTGTTTTGCATCTTATATTATGCATAAACTTATCATCATTAACAAGTAGAGAGAGAGGGGGGGGGGAAGAAACGTTATATTCTCATGTTTGGTTCTAGGAGAGGAAGTATCTGGACATGGGCGAGTGGCCTTGTGATCATGACATTTGAGAGTGAATTCAGTGAGCCCATTGATTCCTGTTGAGAATTAATTCAGAGGAGAACTAGGGGGGAAGTGTAACTTTTTTGTTTCCTTCTCTTCATCTTAATTGAGTTCATTTGTACTTGGAAGTGGAGGTTGCAGAAGCATAGCAGATTAGAAAGTGACTGTCATGGATGCTTTCTTCCCCATCACATTTCTGCCTTTTTGAGAAGATGTTTAGTTTTCACTCCCCCCAATACTAGCTTGAATTTGATCTTCTCTTGTTCTCCTTGCTAGGAGATAATCCAATTCCTTCTTGGTCTTTCTCTATCTCTCTCTCTCTCGGTCTCGTCTTCTCTGTGTCTCCTAGAAGCAAGATCTGATTTCATTATCTCTGCTATTGATGCTTCACCTCACGACAACAAACATCAAATTAATTATGTTTTGTACCTTGATGCTTTCAGAAAATGTAATTATTCTATTTGTAAATAGACATTGAATGACACTTACTAGATGTGTCATTGTTAAGACTAATAGGTTAGGAAATTTCTTTACTCCATAAAAATTGCCAAGGAATAAGGGGCTGAAAATTAAAAACCTTGTCACTTTTATTAGTGTCATTGATATGAAAATATTAATTTTGAATTAATTGATTTGGAACTAATTTCTTTAGTATTTTTTATCTGTAAAATAAGTAATAAAATTTTAAATTGTATTCTTGATTAATAAAAAAAATTATCAAATTTTAGTTGAAATTTATTTATTAAAATAAAAAGAAATCTATGATCAAATTAAAAAAATTAAATATTTATAGATTCAAATTTGAATTTTTTATTTATAAAATAAGTAATAATATTTAATTTTAAATTAAATTGTTAATATTTAATTTATCCCTAAGAGAAATAAAAATAAATTTAAAATTTTATGTCTTTTAATAAATTGATGTGATTAATATAATTTTAAAATTCTAGCGAGTCTTCATTTAATAAAATTAAGACTACCTCGCTATTATATGCAAATATGGAAGTTTCCCCATTAACTTACTAGTGCATCTTCTTTCAAATAGTTTCGGACTTTTCATACATCTCGGCTTCAAGCAGTGCCTCGATATCCTTGGCGATCTTTGCAGCATTCCAGGAAAGTTTCCCCATTAAGTTTCTAATTGTATCAGCTTTTCCATTAACTTTAATTTTTTCAAAAAACTACGTATTGAATCACTTGAATTGAAGAGGTTAACTTATTTCCTCACTGTGAACTTGTCTTCCGATCTTTTTGTATTTCTTCACAGCGTCCTCCAAAATCTTTTGTTTGCATCTTATATTATGCCCTCGTCTCTTTTAATGCAATGATATTGCGTGACATGTTCTTTCAGTTGGAAATGTAATAGAGTCCCTCGTCGAATAGCTCCCCCTTTTGATAGCAATCAATGCATTTGATGAAGAAGGTGATTTTACGTAAGCATCTACTGCCAGCTTATAATATGCTGCTTGTGTGAAACCATTCTGCAGGTTCTTCAAGTTTGGGAATAGAAGTCTTTCAATAAATAACAAAAAACCTGCAGCTAAATCTTAGACACACTAGATTATAAATTTGCTGCTGAAAAGATAAAAATTAATATTTGTTTGTATAATAAATTATATTAATTAGACCCATGTCATTTATTTTTTTAAAACATCATGTATTTGGAACTGTTTTATGTTTTTATGGCACTTACTAGATGTGTCATTGTTAAGACTATAGATTGTCAAGACTAATAGCTTGTTAAGACTAATAAGGGGCTGAAAAATATAAACATTCTCACTATTATAAGTATCATTGGATATGAAAATATTAATTATGAATGTATTGAATTGGAAAAAAATTAGTTAGTATATTTTTATATGTAAAATATGTAATAGGTTTTAAAATGGAACTGGCAACAAACTGGAAGAGTCGAGTTGAAGAGTCTCCGGCCTGCTTCTCTATGGCTTCGTTTTCCATTTCTTCATTGATGAATTCTATTGCTTATTTATATATCTTTCTTCCTCAGGGTTGTTGTATTCTCGCACATTGATCTCAGAGAATAGATTCTATGCGGTGCACGACAGGTCCTCGCGCCCTTTATTGTTAAATTAGCAGATCTGTTACCAAAATGCATAATGCTTAATGGCTACCTTGTTATACAGATATTTTTTGTAGCTTGGCAGGACAAATAAAAAGCTGGAAAGCCGTTTAAATTGGGATAAAAAGATAGAAATTGTAGTCAAATACGCTTGTTATCAGTTTCTACATGACTTAGATTTACAAACTGTGGAAAGTGGAGTTGACCTGGCTTATGCATCATATCTTCGACATCATGTTTTGTGTTGCTATTGTTGTGAAGTTAATTAGTATGTTTCCTTCATCAATGCAGATTTGTGATGTTGGTGCTGGGTTTGTCGGTTATTTTTCCATAGTTGAGTTATTTGCTTCCTATTTTCAGGCTACTATTTTGTCAAAGAGTAATAATGAATTCTTTTCCATTCCCATTTTCTGCTCAGTCTCTAGTTCTTCTTGCAAGGTCCAATTACTAATTACAAGATAGATAGATAAATAGTTAAATAGTTAGATAGATATATAGATAGAGAGATAACAGATAGATAGAAAGATAGTTAGTTAGTTAGATAGAATGATAGATAGTTAAATAGACATATATATAGATACACAGATAGAAAGATAGATTGAAAGATAGAGGATAGATAGATAGAAAGATAGACAAAATATACAGAAAGACAAATAGATATATAAATAGATAAATAGATAGATTGGTAATTCGATAGATAGATAGATAGATAGATATCGACGGTAGATAGCTTGTTAGATAGACAGATTATAGATAGAGATATAGAAATAGATAGATTGACAGATAGACAGATCGATACATAGACAGATAGACAGATATAAAGATAGGTAGATAGAAACTAGATGATTAGACAGACAGAAAGATATGTTGATATATATATAGATCGATAAGTATACAAAAGATACGATACAGATAGACAGATAGATAGATAAAAAGATAGTTAGATCGATAGACAGTCAGATATTTAGTTAGACATATAGATAGAAATGTAGCTTGACAGATAGATAAAAGATTGATTGATAATGATATAAATAGATAAATTAATAGATAGTAAATAGATTAAATGATAGATAGAAAGATAGATAGATAGATAAATAGATAGATAGAGATAAAAACTAGATAGATACACATATAGATAGAAAGTTAGAGCGGCAGATAAATAGATACACAGTATATAGACGATTAAAAGATAGATAGATCGATAGATAGCAAGATAGACAGTTATACAAATAAACATATAGTCATATACACATATTAGAGATATAGACGTATTGACTAGATAGATAGATAGACAGATAAGACATATGGATAGATAGATAACATAGACAGATATATATATATATATATATATATATATATATATATCTAATATATAAGATAGATAGATAATATATAGATATATGACAGATAAAAGATACATAGATAATTAGATAGACAGACATATAGTTAGTTAGTTAGATAGACTACAGATAGATAGGTTAGTTAGACAGGACAGACATATAGATAGATAGATAATAGATAAATAGATTGATAGGACACAAAAATAGATGGATAGATTGACAGATAGATAGATAGTCAAACTATTAGATAGACTGAATAGACATATAACTTTTTGACAGAGAGATAGACTGATAGATTGATATACAAATAGATAGATAGACAAACAGATAGACAAATAGATAATAAGCATATATATCAATAGATAGACATAGACAAAGAGACAGATAGATAGATTGATAGTAGCAGATAGATAAACAAATATAGAGACTTATATAGATAAACAAATTAGTAGCACATAGATAAACAAATAGATAGGCTGACAATAGACAAAAAGATAGATAGACACTTAGACAGACAAATAGATAACAAATATAAGGACTTATAGATAGATAGATAGTTAGATAGATAGATAGACAGATGAGTAGGTATATAGATAGATAGAGAAATAAATAGACATATATACAGATATATAGATAGATAGATAGACAAATAAATAAATATAGATAGACAGATAGACAAAATAAAAAGACAAAATAAATAGATAGATAGATAGAGATAGACACAGATAGTCAGACTGACAAATAGATAGATAAATAGATAGACAGACTAAAAGACAGACAAATAGATTGGTTGTCAGACAAACAGATAGACATATAGACAGACAAATAGACATGCAGATAGCCAGACAGATAGACAAATAGATAAATAGATAGATAGATAGACATATAGTAAGATTAACAGAAAGAAAGATAGATATATAGATAGACATATAGACATTTTGATAGATAGATATATAGATAGACATATAGACATTTCGATAGATATTATTAAACCAACATATTGACAAATAGATAGACAGACAGATAATAGACTGATAGATAGATAGAAAGAAATACAAAAAATAGATATATGACAGATAGATAATAAATAGATAGAAAGATAGATAGACACAAAAATAGATAGACAGATTGATAGATAGATAAATAAGTAGACAACTAGATAAATATATAGAAAACTAATTAGACAGAAAGAGAGATAGTTAGGTGACAGACAGATAGATACAG
>JAREIK010013128.1:0-24263 GCA_029783825.1 Sapria himalayana
AAGAAGAATAAGAAGAATAAGAAGATAAGAAGAATAAGAAGAATAAAAAGAATAATAAGAAGAATAAGAAGAATAAGAAGAAATAAGACGAAAAAGAAGAAAAAGAAGAAAAGAAGAAAAAAGAAAAAAGAAGAATAAGAAGAATAAGAATAAAAATCAGAAAAAAATTCAAGAATAAAAAATTTGAGAATAAGAATAATAAAAAAATAGTATAATAATAAACAAGAAGAATATGTAGAATAAGAAGAATAAATAGTATAAGAAAATTAAGGAGAATGAGAAGAATAAAATAAATAAGAAGAATAACATAATAAGAATAATAAATAATAAGAAGAATTAGAAGAATAAAAAGAATAATAAATATAATAAGAATAAAAAGAATAAGAATAATAATAATAATAAGCAGATAAAGAATAAGAAGAATAAGAAGAATAAGAAAAATAAGAAGAATAAGAAGAATAAGAAGAATAAAAAATAAGAAGAATAAGAAGAATAAGAAGAATGAGAATAATAAGATGAATAAGAAAATAAGAAAAATAAAAAAATAAGAGAATAAGAAGAAAAGAAGAAAATGATGAATGAGAAAAAAAACTATAACAAGAAGGATACAAGAATAAGATGAATAAGAAGAAAATATAAATAAGATGTATAAGTTGAAATATAAGTATAAGATGAATAAGAAGAAAAAGAAGAATAGGGGGAATAAGATGAAAAAGAAGAATAAGAAGAATAAAAAAGATAAGTAGACTGAATAGAATAAGAATAATAAGAAGAATAAGAAAAAGATGAATAAGAAGAATAAGAAGAATACGAAGAATAAGAAGAATAAGAAGAATAAGAAAAATAAGAAGAAGAAGAATACTAAGAAGAATAAAGAATAAAAAAGAATAAAAAGAAAAAGAAGAATAACAAGATAACGAAGAATAAAAATAAAATGAAGATAAAAGAATAAGAAAGATAAGAAATAATAAGATTAAGAAGAATATAAAAAATAAGAAGAATCAGAAAAATAAGAATAAAAAGAAGAATAAGAAGAATAACAAGAATAACAAGAATAAAAAGAATAATAAGTATAAGTAGAATAATAAAAGTAATAAGGATAACAAGAATAAGAAGAATAAAAAATAAAAGAATAGATGAATAATAGAATAACTATAATAATAAGAATAAGAAGATTAATAAGATAAGATTATAAAGAATAAGAATTAAAATTAATAAAAGAATAACAAGAATAAAAAGAATTAGACTAATAAGATGAATCAGAAGAATAAAAAGAATAAAAAGAATAAAAAGATAAAAATAATAAAAAGAATAAAAAAAAAAAAAAAAAAAAAAAAAAGAATAAAATAAAAAAATAAAAAGAAAAAAAATAATAAAAAATAAAAATAATATAAAAGAATAATAAGAATAAGATAAAGAAAAATAAAAAGATTAAAGAATAAGAAGAATAAAAGAATAAGAATAATAAGAATAATAATAAGAATAATAAAAATAAGAAGAATAAAAGAATAAAAAGAATAAGACGAATAAGAAAAATAAGAAGAATAGAAGAATAAAAGAATAAGAAGAAGAATAATAATAATTATAATAATAATAAGAAAAATAAGAAGAAACAGAATAATAAAAAAAAAGTAGAAAAAAAATTAGAAGAATAAGAAGAATAAAAGAATAAGAAGATAAAGAATAAGAGAATAATAAGAAGATAAAGAAGAATAGAAGATAACAAAATCAAGAAAATAAGAAGAATAAGAAGAATAAGAAGTTTCCCTGGTCATGTGGGGAAGTTAAAGGAATGTATTTTTCTTTGCCTTATGCATGTTAGGTTTTTTAAATATTCCAGGATTTGGCTAAGATTGAAGATCAGTGAAAGTAGTAGTTTATAGAGAAGAGTGACTACTGGCGAAATGGATTCGGCTTTCTGCCTATATACTCAAGTAGACAGTATGGATCTCTTATGAGAATGATCACGTCATCACATTGTATTCTATTTCTGTTGTTTTGTGGATGAGTTTCACAGATGATAGAATTGATAATGCAAATACTAGTGAGTAGAAGGTAAAATGGTTGCTGCACCAACTGTGTTGTTGGGCAGGAAGCTATTATATTATTATGTCCTATTATACTACTATGTTTTGGTTTTGTATGCTAGTTGGAATATAGAAGTTGCACCATACAAGTTATCTAGCAATACGAGATAGGCATTAAAATAAAGTTCATAGACAATTAAGCAAGGATGGTACTTGAAAAAATAGCAAAGATGCTAGAAAATTTTTTAAATCTATGGTTGTGAAATGTGGCTGCTATGTTCTAGTAGGAATGCTACGAAATTTACTAAATGAGGATGCATGCTGCTATGCTGTGAAACCCTCATCCTAAAGAATCATTGTAGCTGTAAAAGGGTGAATACATGCAAGCATAATAGGTAGACAAGGAGAAGCACAAAGTAAGATATACACCACGAAATTAAGTTAAAGAAAATCTTAAAGATGCTTTATTTCAAGCTTCTGAAAAGCCATTTTATACAATGCTTTATTTTGAAAAGGTTGTAAAAGAAAAGAATGGCAGATCTTTAGATTGTAAAAATGATATTTTGCCACAAAAAGAGAGGACTTTTATAATTAATAGAACAAACATCAAAAAAAAGAAGAAAAAGAAGAATAATAATAAAAATAATTAGACAAAAAAAAAGAATAAGAGAATAAGAAAAAGAATAGAAAGAATAAGAAGAATGTGAAGAATAAGAAAAAGAAGAATTATACAAATAAGAAGATAAGAAGATTAAGAAGAATAATAAGAATAAGAAGAATAATAAAATAAAAAGAATAAGAAGAATAAGAAAAATAACAAAAATAAGAAGAATAACTATAATAAGAAGAATAACTATAATAAGAAGATTAAGAAGATAAAAGTATGAAGAATAAGAAGAATAAAATTATTAAAATGAATAACACGAATAAAAAGAATAAGACTAATAAGAAGAATAAAAAAAATAAAAAGAATAAGAAGGATAAAAAGAATAAAAAGAATAAAAAGAATAATAGGAATATGACGAATAATAATAATAATATTAAAAGAATAAGAAGAATAAGTAAATAAGAAGAAAAGAAGAATAATAAGAAAAAGAAGAATAAGAAAAAAAAGAAGAATAAGAAGAAGAAGAATAAGAAGAAAAAGAAGAATAAGAAGAATTAGAAGAAGAAGAATAAGAAGAAAGAGAAGAATAAGAAGAAAAAGAAAAACAAAAAAAAAGAAGAAAAAGAAGAAAAAGAAGAAAAAGAAGAAAAAAAAAGAAAAAGAAGAAAAGAAAAAAAAAATAAAAAAGAAAAAGAAAAAAAAGAAGAAACGAAGAATAAGAAGAAAAAGAATAAATAAGAAAAAAATAATAAGAAGAATAAGAAAAAAAAAGAATAATAAGAAGAAAAACAATAACAAGAAGAAAAAGAACAATAAGAAGAATAAGAACAAAAAGAAGAATAAGACGAATAAGAAGAATAAGAAGAATAAAAAAGAAATTGAAGAATAAGAAGAATAAGAAGAAATAGAAGAATAAGAAGAATAAGAAGAAATTGAAGAATAAGAAGAATAAGAAGAATAAGAAGAATAAGAAGTATACGAAGAATAAGACGAATAAGAAGAATAAGAAGAATATGAAGAATAAAAAGATAAAGAAGAAAAAGAAGAAATGAAGAAAATGAAGAAAAAAAAGATTAAGAAGAATAAGAAGAATAATAAAAATAAGAAGAAAAATAATAAAAAGAAGAAAAAAAAGAAAAAAAAGAATAAAAAGAATAAAAAGAATAAAATGGATTACAAAAAACGAAGAATAAGAATAATAAGAATAATAAGATGAATAAGAATAATAAAAGAATAAGAAGTAAAAGAATTCTAAGAATAAGAAGAATAAGAAGAATGAGAAGAATAAGAAGAATAAAAAAAAGAAGAATAAAAAAATAAGAAAAATAAAAGAATAAAAATAATAAGAAAAATAAGAAAAATAAGAAAAATAAGAAAAAGAATAAAAATAATAAAAAGAAGATAAAGAAGTAAAAGAAGAAAAAAAAGAAAATGAAGAAGAATAAAAATAATAATAAGATGAAAAAGAAGAATAAGAAAAAAAGAAGAATATGAAGATAAAAAAAATAAGAAAGATTAAAAGAATAAGAAGATAAAGAAAAATAGTAAAGATAATAAAAATAAGAAGATAAAAAAAAATAGAAAGATAAGAAGAATAATAAAAATAAGAAGAATAAAAAAATTAAGAAGTATAAGAAGAATAAAAATAATAAGAAGATTAAAAAATTAAGAAGAATAAAAAAATTCAAAAGAATCTTAAAAATAAAAAAATAAAAAGAATAACAATAATAAGAATAATAAAAATAAGAAGAAAAATAAAAATAAAAAATAATAATAAGAATAAGGAGATAGAATAATAAATATACAAAAATAAGAATAATAAAAAGAATAAGATGAATAACAAGAATTATATGAATAAAAATAATTCGAAGAAAAAGAATAACAAGTATTAGAAGAATAAAAATAATAAGAAGAATAAAAAGAATAGAAAGGATACAAAGAATAAGAAGAAAAGAAGTATAAGAAGTATAAGAAGAATATGAAGAAATAGAAGAATAAGAAAAATAAGAAGAATAAGAAAAATAAGAAGAATAAGAAAAATAAGAAGAATACGAAGAATAAGAAGATACGAAGAATAAGAAGAATAAGAATAAAATAAAAAAGAAAAAAAAGAAGAAATGAAGAAAAGGAACAAAAGGAAGAAAAAAATAAAAAGAAGAAAAAATGAAAAAGAATAAAAGGAAGAAAAATAAGAAAAAGAAAAAAAGAAGAAAAAGAATAAAAAGAAGAAAGGAAGAAAAAGAAAAAGGAAAAAAGGAAGAAAATGATGAAAAGGAAGAAAAGGAAGAAATAGAAGAAAATGAAGAAAAGGAAGAAAAAGAAGAAATAGAAGAAATAGAAGAAAAAGAAGATAAAGAAGATAAAGAAGAAAAAAATAAAATAGAAGAAAAGAAGAAAAAGAAGAAAAAGAATAAATAGAAGAAAAAGAAGAAAAAGAAGAAAAAAAAGAAAGAGAAGAAAACGAAGAAAAAGAAAAAAAGAAGAATAAGAAAAATAAGAATAAAAATAATAAAAATAATAAAAATAATAAAAATAATAAAAATAATAAAAATAATAAAAAGAATAAAAAGAATACAAAGAATAAAAAGAATAAAAATAAAAGAATTAAAATAATAATAAAAAGAATAAAAAAAATAATAAGATAAAGAAGAATAAGAAGAATTAGAAATATAAGAAGAATAACAAAAATAAGACGAATAAGAAGTATAAGAAGATTAAAAAAATTATAATAAAAATAAGAATATTAATAAAATAAAAAGAATAAAAAATAAGAATAATAAGAAGATTCATAAAAAAGTAGAATAAGGATAAGAAGAATTAGAAAAATAAGTTGAATTATAAAAAAGTTGAATAAACAAAATAAGAAGAATAATAAGAATAATAAAAATAATAAAAATAATAAGAATAAGTATGATAAGAATAATAAAAAGAATAAGAAGAATAAGAAAAATAAGAAGAATACAAAGAATAATAAGAATCACAATTATAACAAAAATAAGAAGATTAAGAATATAAGATAATGAAGTATAAAAAAATAAAATAAATAAAAATTATAATAAAAAGAATTACTAGAATAAAAAGAATAAGACCAATATGTAGAATTAGAAAAATATGAAGATTAAGATAATAACAATAAAAAGTTTAAAATGAATAACAATAATATGAAGAATAAGTATAATATGAAGAATAAAAAGAATAAAAGAATAAGAAAGATAAGATGAATAACAAGAATAAGAAGAATCATAAAAATAAGAAGAATAGAAGAATAAGAAGAATAATAAGAATAGAAGAATAAGAAGAGTAAGAAAAAAAAGAATAAAAATAAAAAACAATAAAAAGAATAATAAGACGAATAAGAATAATGAAAACAATAAAATGATAAAGAATAATAAAAAAGATAAGAAGAATAATAAGAATAATAAGAAAAAGAAGAAAAATAAGAATAAGAAGAAAGAAGAAAAATAAGGAAGAAAAATTTTTTGAATTTACATCTCTCTCAATTCTATATATAGAAAGTGTGTTTCATAGAGAGAGAAACTCCATTGTTGATGTTCTCAAGCTTGAGTTATGGAAAATCTCTTTAAGATATTTAACAAAAATTTTTTGCCTTGGTTATTAATGAATCCAATATAACAAACCTAATTTTTTGTTTGAAAGAGGAAGCGCCAGATGTTTGCTTCTCGACGGAGATTATTGAGAAGATTACTGCCTCATTTAAGCTCACACTTCTCAGTTAATTTTTTCACGGGAGTCCCACATTCAAAGACATATATGCATTTTTCGAAGCTTTGAATCTTTGGGACTCGGTAAGGAGTGCGTGGTATGAGGCAAAACATATAATGATTCAACTTAGGGATGAAGAAGAATTCCTACAGTTCTTGCTACACGGGCAGTGGAGCATCTTGGGCTATCCAATGAGGTGGTTCAAATAGACACCTGAATTTTTCCAATGGAGGAATCCATGCAAGCTCGAGTTTGGTTTTTTCTCCCTCATCTCCCATTTCATCTATTCTATAAGCACTTCTTATTTCATATTGCTCAGTGTGTGGAAGCCTTGGCTAATAGTTGAAGCTATAGCCTATATGACAAGGCCGAGCATGGCAAGGCTTTTTGTGTAGGTGGATGTCACTACTTACCTCAATTTTGCTTAAATTGTAAAAAATTGGGCCATTCAAGTTTCGAAATGTATTGTAAAGAGAGGGGGAAGAGGGTTAGGTAGAACATAATTGAGGGAGAAGATGAATATATGGGTAAGAAGGAGGCAGGGGGATAAGGCAGATAGGACAGAAGAGGTGAGGGCAGAGTAGGGGCAGATGGAGCATTTAGGTAGTAGGGTGAAGAGGAAGGCAATAGGGCGGTTGAAAAGTTTGGGGAAAGGGAGGAAGATGGGGATAGAGAGGAAGGTTGGAGGAAAATATTAGATATAAAAAAATGGTTGGATGAAGGGGCTAATGAGATGGAGAGGGGAAGTAGGATGGGTTTGGGGAAGATAGAGGTAAAAAAATAGCACTAGAACTAGATTTAGAAATGAAATAATAAACTTCAATGGGGAGGAAGATGTCCTCTTATCGGAGGAAAAAACCTAGGGCTAAAAGCTGGCCCATTATGACCATGTATAAAGAAATACAAAGTTCAGAGTTTGCATTGACACAAGATGATTCAAAGAAGATGGCTCAAAAAGAGTGAGAGGGTTTACCGAATAGTAGATATAGTGCAATAGAAGAAATAATTTTGATGAGTTTTCAAATAGGCAAATTAAAATTATAACGTAAAAATCAGCAGCCTAAATCAAGTGTAAACAAAAGTTCAAGAAATAAGAAAAAATATTTTCATATGTACTATGAAACAAGATGCATAACTAGTGCACAAGCTAGACTTAACAATGTACAATAGTCTTTATTGGAACATAAAAGGAGTATGAAATACTCCGTCGATAAATAGAATTAAAAAATTAATTAAAATCCAAAATATTACAATTGTGATAATAGAGGAACCTATAGTTATTAAGGATTCTTTAGAAATATATAAAAAGAAATTAAGACTAAAAATGCATTTTCTAATAATAGTGGCAAGATATGGCTGTTATGAAAAAATAAAATCGATATAGAAATTATTTCAGAGGCGGATCAGATCATTAATTTTAAGCTAAATAAAAATATTGATCCAATTATATCGGTGGTATATGCCAGTAACTCGAAATAAAAAAGGAAAGATCTCTAGGGTGAAATGAAAGAGATAGCTAATAGAAATACTCCATGGATCATAGGGGGGGACTTTAACATAGTTAGAAATGATAAAGAAAAAAAAAGGAGGAAAGTCGCTTGACCCATCAGCTATAGCTCAATTTAATGAGGTAATTAATAATACAAACCTCATGGAGGCTGAGTATTTGGGTCCGAATTTCACATGGTGTAATAACCATAAAAACAAGGCAACGATCTAGTCTAGACTTGATCGTATACTATATAACATCAAATGGGTGAACTACTATGGAGGGGTGAGTGTGAAACATTTGAGCAGAACATGTTCCGATCCCAGCCCCCTTCTTCTAAGATTTAAAGTTAGAGAGAGAAACAATAAAAGTTTTATAAATCAAAATATGTGGGGTTTGCATTAATAGTTTGATGAAATAATAAGAAACTCATGTCAAAGGCCAATAAATGAGAATCCCATGCAGGTACTAGCTATAAAATTACGTAGGTTAAAATTAGAACTTAGTAGATGGAATAGAGAAAGATTTGGGATTATAAATAAGAATATTAAAAATGCTGAATCTAAAGTCAGCATATTATAAATAGAGCATGAGAATAACCAGAATGAATCCTCTAAAGTTAAAAAAAAATAAAGAAAATGCAGAATTAAAATTATTGCTGCATATGGAGGAAATATTTTGGAAACAAAGGGCCAAAGTAAAGTGGCTCAAGGAAGGGGATAGAAATACTATGTTTTTTAACACGGTTGCGAAATTAAAAAATCAAAGACAAGAAATAAAAAATATATAGAATGATATTGGAAAGTGGATAGATGAGGAGGGAGAGTTTAAAAAAGTTTTGGAAGATTACTTTAAAAGTCATCATTGCGGTTACAGCCAACAAAGGGACAACTCTTTAATTCGATAAATAGATAAAAGAGTAACTGAAGAACAAAAAAACTATTAGAAGAGTGCCCTAGTGAAGAAGAGATTAAAGCTACAATCTTTAGTGGCAATAAAGACAGTGCAATGGGTCCAAATGGATGGAATAATGAGTTTAATCAACAAGCCTGGAATATAATAAATAAAGAGCTGACGGCCACAATTGCCTTGGTTTTTGTAGGAGCAGAAATCACAAAATCATGAGCCAGCTCATATATCGTATTGATACCCAAGAAGGATAATCCAAAAAATTGAGGATTATAGACCTTTAAGTCTATGTAATTCGGTGTATAAAATTCTAACAAAAGTCCTATAGAATAGACTAAAAAGGGTAATTCCCTCCATCATTACGGTAGAACAAGCAGGTTTTGTTAAAAATAGACTAATGCTGAAAAACATTAATTTAACTGAGAATTGATGATAAAATTAGGGGCTAAAGTTAGAGGTCATAATGTAATTATGAAGTTAGATTTATCTAAAGTATTTGACAGAGTAGAATGTGATATTTTATGCTACACAATGAGGAAATGGGATTCTCCGAATTCTGGATAGATCTAATGTATAGATGCATCTCCAGTGCATGGGTTAAAATTTTAATTAATGGGGAGCAAGTGAAGAATTCAAGCCAGTTAGAGGATTTAGACAGGGGACCCTTTATCCCAATATTATTTAATATATATATAGAATTGTTAATAAAGAATTTAAAAGAAAATAAGGAGGGAAATATTATTAACTTTAAACAACCTAGGCATACTCAAAATGTAAGTGCCTTACTTATGCGGATGATTTAATTATTTTTACAAATGTGGGGAGCACATCACTGAAAAATATGATGAAACTATTTGATATAATAGAGGAAGAAACGGGGCAACAACTTAATAAAAATAAATGTCAATTTGTGGTTTCGAGAAAAGCACCTGAAAGGCTTATCAAAAGAGTTAAAAGAATTACAAGTTTTGAACATAGCAAAGTGGCTTTAATGTATTTGGGATGTCCTATCTACGAGGGTAGATTGAAAAAAATATTTAACCTTCTTAATGAATAAGTTAAGAGGTAAAATAGCGGGATGGAAGGATAACATGTTAAGTATGGAGGAAGAATCACATTAATCAAACATCTTTTTCAAGTAACTATTGCACATATCTTAATGTCCTTACAGCTGTCAAAGAAGGTCTTGAACAACTTAGAAAAGGAAATGGCTAACTTCTTATAGGGTAAAAAATCAGTAAAAAATAAGCTACATTGATAAAAATGGGATGATATATGCTTTTAAAGGAGGAAGCGAGTCTAGGTTTTAACAAATTAAATGATATGGCCAAAGCTTGGGCATGTAAGAACTAGTGGAGGCTCAAGCAGAATGAAAGCCTATGGGTGAGATATATGAAAGCTAGATATGGGACAGCAAATAAAGCATGTAAGAATGGCAAAAAGCATCTAGAAGTTGGAACATGATGCTTAAACAAAAGGAATTAGTTGAAAGTAATGCACGCCTAATCAACAATGAATGGAGATGGACTCTAAATCCATAGGGGAGGTTCACGCTTAAAAGTGCAAAAAAATTACTAAGAAAAGAAAAAATCAGTCAATAAGTTTTTAAGGGAGCCTGGGTGAAAGAGATCCCACAAAAAATTAATGTATTTATGTGGAAGATTTTATCGAATGCTATTCGGTGGATTCAATATTCAGATGAAAGGGGTTATATTAGCTTCCAAATGTGAATGCTATTATACTAGTATAAAAGTACAAATCATTTATTTTCAAAAGGAAAAATAAAGGTGGAAGCCTGGGATTATCTAGGGAGAGATGTACAAGTAAGCAATAAGTTAGAAGATATCAAGGAAAATTAATAATATGAAGGATAAGTCACACAAAGAATAAAGTATGTAACTAGCTAAGGGATTACATCCCGCACATCACAGTCTAGAATGTGTGGAAAGCCAGGAATAGAAGTAGGTTCGGGAATATTAAAATGAATGCTAATCATATAATCAAAGAACTTAAAAAAGAATGTTCATGGATATCAGCAAGATTCCCATTAAAACTTAGAAACATGGAAATGGAGGATGAAAAAAGAAGGATATAAGGATTAGATGCAATTAAAGAAAAAATCTCTGAGGTTAGAACGTGTGTTGGAAAAAACCTCCATGGGGAAGACTTGCTTTAAACACAAATGGTAGTTTCAACAGGGATATGGGAAGGACATGGGGAGGATGTGTGATAAGAAACGAGCAGGGCAACATTCTAAATGCTTTTACAATGAAAGAAAAAGCATCCTCAGTCTTGCATGCAGAAATTTTATCCTTACACAGAGGCCTTAAAATATGCAAAGAAAACACTTATATTAACATACGAGTATAGGTGGATTCTAGTATACTGGTGAACCTGGTCACAAATAAGAAAGAAATGTGGTAGTATGATTAACAGATAGTCATTCAAGAGTCTTTTAACCGACATAAAAGGAAGAGTTATGCATATATATAGGAAAGCTAACATTTAGCAGAAAACTTAGTTAAAGAAGGTTTAAAGAAGGGGCTACAAGAGTTTAAGGGGGCTGCTATACGGAGAAAAAAAAGGCATATTCATATAGATAAATTAGAATACCTATACATTAGAATTCAAAAGTAGTAGCTGGAAAAAAAATTTTGATCACCCTGGTCCTGTGGAGAAATTATTAAAATATACATTGCTTAGTTTTGGTTTTCAGAATTATAGGTATAGGTTAAGATGAAAGGATATGGAAATGGCCTATGGAAGGAAGATAAAAAAGGGTTGTGACTTAATGTCACTGCCTAAGTAGATATTCGGTTAAAATATAAATTTATGTGAAGTTCTTATTATGCAGTCGGCCTGCTATATTAAATAGTGTGAAAGTTGTGCTTTGGTCAAAAGACAATATATATTTTACTGGTTTGGTATGCTTAAAGTGCAGGGACTGCATTGGAACACATGGCAGAGGGTGAGGCTGCCAAAATACAGTAATGTTATCGGTCAGGAAGTAATTTAAATATAGATATCTGTTTTCTATGTTTTTGGATTGTTGGGCTTGTGGTATAGGGGCTACAGACAAAAGCATTCAAGAGGCAAAGGAGGATAGGTGAATATGAATAGAACAACAAAGAGGCTATCAAATCTTACTAAATATAGGATGATAAATAAAGCTACAACAAGATCAGTTATGGCTTTTAAATGCATGTTCATTTATTTCATTTTCAAGGGTGTAAAAGACGATAAGGGCTACTTTAGAGTCAACATATATTCTGTTATGGATGCTTGAAGTGCAAGGACTGTAGTGGACACAGCATAAGGCAGAGAGGCTGTCAAGCATTAGAACATCGTGAAAGGGGCAGTGAAGAATGATATGCTATTGGTCAGAAAGAATATATATTTTGATATCAGTTGTTTTTTTCTTTTGCTTTGTGTGTTTGTTTAGCAAGGTCAAATACATAAAGCATAAGATAGAGGAGGATAGGATATATAAATAAAATAGCAAAGAGGCTAAGAAACTTTTTAATTAAAGACAGAATGTTAAGGTGGCTTCAGATGGGAAAGGGGCCAACAAAAAAGCATAAGGAACAGATAAATAAACAATAAACAAGCAATACATACTTCAGTAAAGCTGTCAAGAATAGAATCAAAGTCAAGTGGTGCATTTAGAGTTAGTATATGAAGGTTACACTTAGCATAATATGTATAGTTTCATTTATTTATTCAGAATGTAAAAGGGGATAAGGTAGTTCTAGATTGTAAGAATAGTATTCCTACACCGAAAGAGGTGTTTTTATTAAAAAAACAAATTTTACAAAAAAAAAGAGAATAAGAAGAATAAGAAGGAATAAGTAGAGATAAGAAGAATAAGAAGAAATAAGTAGAATAAGAAGAATAGAGTAGAATAAGAAGAATAAGAAGAATAAAAAGAATAAAAAGAATAAAAAGAATAATAAGAATATATACAAAAAGAAGAGTTTGTAAGTAAGAATACGAAGAATAATAAAAAAAATAATAAGAAGAAGAATATAAGTATAAGAAGAAAAAAAAAAATAAGAAGAATAGAAGAAAAAAAATTATATGAAAAATAAGAAAATAAAGAGAATAAGTAGAATATAATAAATAATAGAATAAGAAAGAATAAAGATGAATTAAACAAATTAGAAGTATAAGCAGAATTAGAAGAAAAGAAGAAAAGAATAATAAAAAAGAATAAGAAGAATTAGAAGAAAAATAAGAATAGAAGTATAATAAGAATAAAAGATAAAAAAAGAATTTGAAAAATAATAATAGAGAGAATAAGAAGAATACGAAGAATAAGAAGAATAGATGAATAAGAAAATAAGAAAAATAAGAAGAATAAGAAGAAGTATAAAAAATATAAAAGAATAGAAGAATCACAATAATAATAAGAATTAGAAAAAATAAGAAAAAATAAGAATTAGAAGAATAAGAAGTATTATAATAATAGTAGAATAATAATACAAACAAGAAAAAGAAGAAAAGAAGTAAAAGAAGAAAAAGAAGAAAATGAAGAAAAAAAAAGAAAAGGAAGAAAAAGAAGAAAAGGAAGAAAAAGAAGAAAAAGAAGAAAAAAAAAGAAAAAGAAGTAAAAGAAGTAAAAGAAGAAAAATAAGTAAAAGAAGGAAAGAAAGAAAAAGAAAGAAAAAGAAGAAGAAGAATAAATTATAATAATAAGAATAATAATAAATATAATAATAAGAATAATAAGATAAGAATAAGAAGAAGCAAGCAGAAGAAAAAGAAGAATAAAAAGAAGAAGAAAAAGAAGAAGAAGAAAAAGAAGAAAAGTTGTAGAAGAAGTAGAAGAAGAAGTAGAATAAGAAACAGAAGAAGATGCAGAATAAGAAGAAGTAGAAGAAGCAGAAAAAGAAGAAGAATAATAATAAGCAAAAGTAGAAGAAGAATAAGAAGAAGAAGAAGAAAAGAAAAGAATAAGAATAAGAAGAATAAGAAGAAGAAGAAAGAAAAAAAAAGAATAAGAATAAGAAAATAAAGAAAAAAAAACAGAAGAAGAAGACGTAGAAGAAGTAAAAGAAGAAGATGTCGAATATGAAGAGGCAGAATAAGACGTAGAATAAGAAGAGGCAGAATAAGAAGAAGTAGAAGAAGAAGAAGAAGAAGAAAAGAAGCAGAATATGTAGATGAAGAAGAAGCATAAGAAGAAAAAGTAGAAGAAGAAGAAGTAGAAGAAGAAGAAGTAGACGAAGAAGAAGAAGAAGAAGCAGAAGAAGAAGTAGTAGTAGTAGTAGAACAAAAAGAAGAAGAAGTAGGTAGAAGAAGAGAAGAAGAAGCAGAAGAAGAAGAAGTAGAAGTAGAAGAAATGGGAGAAGAAGAAGAAGTAGAAGAAGTGGGAGAAGACGAAGAAGCAGAAGAAGAGAAGAAGAAGAAAAAAGAAGAAGAAGAATAATAAGTAGTAGTAGTAGAAGTAGAAGAAGAAGAATAGTAGTAGTAGAAGATGATGATGATGATGCAGAAGAATAAGAAGAAGAATAAGAAGATGTAGAAAAAGAAGAAGAAGAGCAGAAGAAGAAGCAAAAGAAAAAGAAGAAGAAGAAGAAGAAGTAGTAGTAGTAGAAGAAGAAGAAGTAGTAGTAGTAGAAGCAGCAATAGAAAGTAGAAGAGAAGTAGAAGATGTAGAAGAATGAGAAGAATAAGAAGAAGAAGTAGAAGAAAAAGAAGTAGTAGTACTAGAAGTAGAAGAAGAAGAAGTAGAAGTAGTAGTAGTAGTAGTAGTAGTAGAAGAAGAAGACAAGAAGAAGAAGAAAAGAAGAAGAAGAAGTAGAAGAAATTTTTTTGTTGTTTTTTGAAATGCTCTCAACTTCTAGAGAGAGAAACACATTTTTCTCGAGAGGTAAAATGCAAATTTTGTGGAGGAAAAAACTATTTTCAAGCTCATTTTGAAGCAAATAGATTACTTATATAATAAGAAATCCTTTTCCTCATTTATTAAAAATAATGCTTCCCTCCTATCATCTTTCTTAGATATTCACGTGAAAAATGCTGAGGAACCCACAATACTGTTTTCATCCGAAGATTTTCAAAATCTTACCGAGCCTTATAAACACATTTTTGTGGGTATTTTTTCACATGGCTGACTGCATATTGATGATATTTGTGCTTTCTTCGAATTAATGAAGCTGAAAATGATGATAAAAATTGGACTCATCGATGAGAAGCACATTTTGGTGAAACTATATACTAAAAAGGATTCTCATCATTTATGGCTTAAAGGCATCTGGTATATCATGGGTTATCCCATAAGAACATTCAAATGGATACCTAATTCCACTACGAAGGAAGAATATGATGTGGCTCCGGTATGGTTTTTATTTCCTTTGCTACCGATACATTTCTTTGATAAATATGCTTTATATCATATTGCCTGTTTGCTTGGTTCTCCTTTTCTTCTTGATGGCACAACTGCCACACTCTCAAGACCAAGTGTAACATGGGTCTGTGTGGAAATTGACTTGCAGAAGTCACCTCCTAATCGCATATGGATAAGAGATATGGAAGAGGAAGGCTTCTGACAACAAGCGGTTCCAGAATAGCTACCAGCATATTGTTCATGCTATAAGAAAATGGAGAACAATATAGAGAGCTGTATAGTGTACAAAATAAGAATAGAACGTAGGTAGAGAATGGAAGAAAAAGAATGGAGGAAGTCAGGGGAAGAGAGATAGTTTAATATCAAAAAATTGCCCAAAACATGCAATCGGTACAAATAGAATTGCATTCTGAATTATAGAATAGTGAGGTAGAAGAGGTAAAGCTAATAGAATACAAGTATGTTAGTGAAGAAGAAGATACAGCAGTTGAGAATGTAGAAAATATAAGGAGGAGAGAAGTGTTTAAAAAAATTGTAGAGCTAAACAGAAGAACAAAGCTACAAATAAAAATAAAACTAAAAAAATAAAGGATGGGCGGTAGCTATAGAAGACTTCCTGGAAGAGGAAATAGAAGTGAGAAGCTCTATAACTTTTAAGATGAAAGAGGAAGAAGGTTGGCAGAATGTGAGGCACACTAAAGATGATATAAACATAGAAAAATTTAAACAAAAATAAAAAATATACAATGGGAAATTGAAGAAATAAAAATCATGACAATTCAATTGGGAAGGGAATGGAAAGGTGAGAGAGGGGGGAGATTTAAGTTTGTTAAAAAAACCAAGAAACATGAAAAAAAAATTAAATAATACATATGAACTAAATGCTCTACTAGAGCGCATGCAAAATCTGTGAATAATGTTAATTATATTTACAGGAATATAAGAGGAGTTGCTAATCTCTCCTTAAGAATAGAATAAAAAATTTATATATATGCACAAAACCAATCTAATAACATTGATTGAGCCTATGGTGGATAGAGATCAACTAGAAAAATATAAAAAACTTTTTGTCTTTGAGCAGGGATATTCTAATAATAATGGTAAGATCTGGATAATATGGAAGAATAATTTAAATATAAAAATCTTAAAAGAAATAGTTCAACTAATAAACTTTATCTTAAGTCAAGAGGAAAAAGAAATAATAATAGTAATATATGCTAAATATAAAAAGGAAGAAAGAATAGAACTATGGGGAGAAATGGAGAGATTAGCCATGGAAATAAGCTATGTATAATAGGGGATATTTTAATATAATAAGGAACATCAGAGAAAAGAAAGGAGGAAGACCTCCAAATGTGAGAGCTACTTCTCTAATGCGATCATAGATACATCTAATTTAATGGAAGCTAATTTTTTAAGATCACAATTTACATGGTATAATAACTGGAAAAATAAGGGTACTAAATGGGCAAGATTAGATAGAGTTCTATTTAATTTCAAGTGGTTAGAGCAATTTGGTTCGACCCAGGTGAAACATTTAAATAGAACATGTTCTGACCATGGCCCTCTTTTAATCACAGTTAAAAATATATCATTCACGGGGGGCTCTTTTAAATTTCAGAACACCTTGTGTTTACATCATAACTTCTTGGACATTATTAGAGTATCTTGGAACAAAGAGGCTATAGGAAACCCGGTGCAATATTTAAATACTAAGATGAAAAGATTAAAATTTGAGTTAAAAAAATAGAATATAGAAACATTTTGTGATATAAATAGAAATATAAAAGAAGCAGAAGATTTAGTGATAAAAAGAGAATTAAAATTTGAAACAGAACAAAATGCAAATAGAAGAAGTGCCTTAAGTAAGGCACAGGCTGAATTAAAACTAAAACTATTAATGAAAGAGACATATTGGAAACAAGAATCAAATATAAAATGGTTGAAGGAAGGTGATAAAAACACAAAATTTTTTCTAAGAGTAACTAAAATGAAAATTCAAAACATAGAATAAAAGGTATAAAAAATGATAAAAAGAATGGGTGGAACAAGAAACAGATATACAAAAATATTTTGCAAATCTTTTTGAAAAGCATTTATGCGGGGAAAGTGGTCATAAAGGAAACACTCTTTTACAAAGTATAGAAAACAAAATTTCTTTAGAAGATAATAACATGCTAATCAAATTTCCTAAAGAAGAAGAAATATAAATAGTAGTATTTAGTATGAACAAAGACTATGTAGCAGGTCCAGATGGATGGAATAATTGTTTTTTTCAAGAATGGTGGAATATAATAAAAGAAGATCTAATGAAAGCCATCCATTATATATTCTATGGGGCTGAAATCAAAATGAATTAGAAAAGCTTTCATATAGTCCTCATTCCAAAAATGGAAAACCCTCAGAAGGGGGAAGATTTTAGACCAATTAGTCTTTGCAATTCAATTTGTAAAATATTGGCCAACTTTTGCAAAATAGATTGGTAAATGTTCTACCTAAAATTATTTCAAATGAACAAACAGGTTTTATGAAAAATAGATTGATAATGGAAAATATATGCTTGGCTAAAAAAATTATTAGAGAAATAGGATCAAAAACAAGAGGACATAATGTAATGATAAAATTAGATTTATCTAATGCATTTGATAGAGTGGAATGGGACATACTCAGTTTCACTATGCAGCAAAATGGGCTTCGCTAAAGCCTGGATAAATTTAATATATAGATGCATATCGAATAAAGAATTATAATAAATGGAAAATTAGGAGAAGAAGTAAAAATGATAAAAGGATTAAGACAAGGAGATCCACTATCTTTCTCATTATTTTATATTTATCTAGAACTGTTAATAATAAATCTTAAAAAGAAAATGAAGAAGAGAATGATAGGAACATTTAGACAACCAAACATACACTACTGGTGAGCTGCTTTGCATATGCAGATGATGTAGTGATTTTCACCAATGGTGGGGGTAGATCGCTACATAATCTGATGGATTTATTGAAATGCATGGAAGATGAAACAGTGTAGAAGCTAAACAAAAGAAAATTCCAATACATGATAACTTTGAAATCCTCAGAAGCATTAACACATAGAATTAAAAATATAATAGGATTCTCTCAGAAAAAAGGAGAAATAATTTACTTGGGCTGTCCAATTTATGAGGGCCGACTAAAGATGAATATTTATAATTTTTTATGGAAAAATTAAAAAGAAAAATATCGGGTGGAAGAAGGAACTTCTAAGCATGGGGGAGAGGATAACATTAATAAGCACATGTTTTACAAAGATCTTTAATGCATAACTTAATGATTATTCAACCTCCAAAAAATTTATTAAGAAAATAGAAAAAGAATTAGCTAACTTTTTGTGGGGCAAAAAAGAAGGTAAATATAAGATACATTTGAAAAAATGGAAAGATTTATGCTTTCCGATGCAAGAAGCTGGATTGGGATTTATCAATCTCAAGGAATTAGCTAAACATGGGCAAGTAAAAGATGGAGGCTAAAAGAAAATGAAGGCTTATGGTCGGAATTTATGCGAGAAAAGTATTGCATAAATGATGATACAAATAAAGAAAAGAATAAAAGTAAAAGATCACAAGTTTGGGTATAAATGCTCAAATAAAGAGATTAGTTGAAAAAAATACTTTAAAACTAACTAGGAAATGATGGAGATGGATGCTAAATTCAGAATATTCTTTCTGTAATTATTTAAAGAGAAAAGAAAGATAAATAAATATTATTTAAATGGGCCTGGGATAATGAAAATCTACAAAAAATTAAAACTTTTATGTGGAAAGTGTTATCAAATATCATACCAATAGACACTAACTTAAAAAAGAAGGGGATTCAATTAGTATCTAGATGTGCTTGCTATGAAAGTGAGGTTGAATCCATAGATCATTTGTTATCACAGTTAAGGGTTCCAGCAGAAATATGGAGAAGATTAGGATTAAAAATACAAATAAAATATGAGCATCTCACTTTAAAACACATACTTCAAAAATAGATAAAAATACATGCTCAAGCCCCGCCAGAAGTGGATCAAAAACAACATTCCACTAATAGCAATCTGTGTATTTGGAAGGCCAAAAACAAAAGTAGGTTTAAGGGGCATAAGATGATAATAGAGGGACATCTTGATAGAAATAAAGGAGTAAATGGTAAGAATTTCTAAATCGAATCCTCTTAAGTATTAGGTATAATATGGGAAAAACCATCAAACGAAAGGCTAGCATTAAACATAGATGGTAGTAGTAATAGAGATATGGGAGCAGTGGGAGGGGGGTGGTATTATAAGAAAATTTGAACGGAAGTTAGTTCTAGCATACACAAGAAAATACCAAGCTTCTTCGGCACTACATGCAGAGATACTAGCACTAAGAGACAGGGTTAAAATATGTAAAAAATGAATTAAGTAGATAGATATTCAATATATTCAAAAATAGTGGTAAGTTTAATAAATAAAAAGTCAGTAATTTGGAGATATGAAAAGGAAATAGAAGAAATATTGCAAATAATTAACACATTAGAAGTTACCATAAAACATATATTTAGAGAAGCCATGCCTTAGCAGATAGACTTGCCAAGGAAGGACGAATAGAGGTTATCAAGATTATTGGGAAGGAAGTATACCTGATAAATACAAAGTTATTGTAATTCTAGATAGCAAAGAATTGTTTTATATTAGAAAAATCAAAGAACCTCAGCCTTGAGAAGTAGTGATAAAACTTCTTTGAGCAGTAAAGCTTATAGCAAAGAGGGCCCCTTGATATAGGGGGGTTTGAAAATGCAGGTAATGGAAGGCCCATGTAAAGAGTCATCCCAGTCCTGAGGGATGACAAATAAAAGTTTATATTATTGTGTTGTTTTTTTCTATTTTTTTTATCAATATAATAGGGACAAGCTTTGTATCGGGGGAAGACAACAGCAGAAGGAGCTTTAAACTCTGCCCATTAAAAAAAACAACCGACAATGATGTTGGAAAGGAATGTAGAATACAAAAGGGGGGGGGGGGGTGCAAGTTTAAAAGTGTCTGTAGGCTATATGCTTCATGTGTATTAATTAATGTAGTAAAATTGTAATTTTTGTAGAGGGTAGGGAGTGGTAGCAATAAGAGCTTGGACATGGGCTAGAATGGATAGGGGTAGTAGAAATTTTAAGTGTATAGTAGGAATACCTTGGTGTGGGTTTTTTGTTTATCTTGCATAAAATCACTATAGACAGAATACTGACATGAGGGTTGGTAGCTGCAAAGAATATAAAGAGATAGAGATGATGACAAGGCCAAAAGTGGTCTGTCAGTTAGTGGCTGCTGCCACAATGTTCTGGAATCTGGGGAGGAAGATGATAGAAGATTGATATGGGCTGCCTCTTTTGTTTTTTTCTTATTTTTCTTAGTTTCTGTTTTGGCTGAATGTATTGTATATGGTTGATATGTTAAGGGGAGGGTGAAGGAGAAAAGGGTAGAAAAAGCATATAAGATGTCAACAATAAAAAATAGCACTTAAAGAAGAGGCAAAATGAAGGGCAGGTATAGCTAATGATGAAAGCTAATGATGAAAGCTAATGCTGAAAGCTAATGATGAAAGCATCTAAAGTCAGGATTGGAGGACCTGTTATCCATGGCAGTTTTTTTGTGTTTTATTTCTTTTTTCTGCCTCAATTGTAAACCAGATTGACAATGTGTTGAGGGGGTGGGGAAAGAGAAAAAAAGGTAGGCATAGAACATATATATATGTCTCTGGTGTGTAATTTTATTGTATAGATAGAAGCTGGAAAGATTATAGGGAGGTAGCAAAAGAGGCTATGGGAAGGCAGAAAAGAGGCTATGGGGAGGCAGCAAAAGAGGCTATGGGAAGGCAGAAAAGAGGCTATGGGGAGGCAACAAAAGAGACTAAGGGAAGGCAGGAAAGAAGCTAAAGATACAATTAAAAGGGAAAAGATTATAGAACCATAGCATACACATAATAACAAACAGATCAATGGATAATTGAATCATGTAAAATGTATGTTTATGTTAATCAAATCAATCTCTAAATAGTTAAGTAGATTGATACCCGATAGGGGTATATAAGAGGTTAATAAAGGGTGTAAAGGGTAAGGGGTAACAAGTAAGTAGGTTGTAAAATGGCATTCCTCAGCAAAAAAGAGGGTTATATTAATAAAACAAACCTTTCCAAAAGAAGAAGAAGAACAAACTATTCTTTTTTTGAAAAATGCTCTCAACTTTATAGAGAGAGAAAGTACACTTTTAGAGAGAGAAACCCACCATTTTTGTGTAATTTGAGCTCAATTTGAAGCCAAAATTTCTATAATTTGGATTATCTCTTCAACAACAAAAATCTTTTAATTCATTAAACAAGAGACTACGCTCTTTTATCCGAGGTTTGACGCAAAAGAGGCATCACCGGTAGTGATATTTACAGAGGAGTTTTCAAAAGATTGCCGAACCATTGAAGCTAACACTGTAGGAAAATTCTCCAACAGAAAATCGAGTTACAAAGATATTTATGGGTTTATTGCGGCATTGAAATTAAGATAGGTGGTTAAAATTGTAATATATGACGGAGAAGCACGTTTTCTTCCAGTTCAAGAGGAAGACGACTTCCTTAGAGAATGGATTAGAGGTAATTGAGTGTTGCGGGTTATCCATGTGCAGCCTCAAGTTGGTCGTCTGACTTTACTGCAAGCAGAAGAATCAGTGCAAGCCCCATGGTAGTGTCTCACTGCCGAAGCTTCCCCATCAACTGTTTAGTAAGCATTTTCTTCTTTTATATGCACTTTGCTTGAGTAAACCATGGCTGATTGATGAGCCACGACATACTGACAAGGTTGAGTGTGGGCTAGGATTTGCATTGAAATTAACTGCAAGGTTCCTCCTCCGAATAATGGTGTGATTGGCAGAGATCTCATTAATGGATTCTGGCAAAAAAATTATTTTAGAATCCATGCCCCACTACTGCTCCTAAACTACCCACAAATTGGGGCACGAGCAAAAAGAATGTATGGTGGGAGGTAGGAGTAAGAAGCAGGAAGTAGCAAGTAAGGAGGATAAGAGAGGTAGAGGAAAAAGCTTGGGTGAGAAGAGAGCCTAAGGAAGGGGAGTTAGAAAGAGAAAAAAGATGAGGGAGAGGTGACAAAAGAGGGGAGAGAGGCAGGATGGGAAGGGAATGTTGAAGGGGAGGGAGAAAATAAGGAGAGTGGAAAGGATAGACCTAGAGAATGAGGGATAGAATGGGTAAATGAGGCTGGAATGGAAGCAACGAAAGAGGTTGAGAGTGGTGAGGTGGGCTTAGAGGAGGAAGGGATAGCTTTAAGTAAAAGGGAGGAGATTAGAAGATGGTTAGAGGAGGAAGGGATAGCTTTAAGTAAAAGGGAGGAGATTATAAGATGGTTAGAGGAGATACCAAGGGGGACCGAAGGGATATAAATAGTAGGGAGAAAAAGTGGTGCAAGGTATAGAGGAAGGAGAAGGGAGAAGAGAGTGGAGATAAACTTAAAAAAGAACATAAAAGCATAATTGGGCGGAGGATGACCTCCTATCGGAGGAGGAATCATAGGTAAAAAGCTGGCCATTTTCCAACTATAACAAGGTAGAACAATTGCTGGATATTAATGCACCTAATGATGATTTAGTGCAGAATAAACGTCCTAGATACATACCAAAAAACAGGGAAAATGAAATAGAGAAAATTAGAAACTTGGAAAGGAGTTTAGAAAAATTATATTTTAAAAGAAACTAGAGAAAGCACCACCAAGCACAAGCAAACCACCGGGAAGCATGAAAAAATATTTAAATGTAATATATGACTCCAAATGCACAACTAGAGCTCAAGCAATATTTACTTAAATATGATGAATAGTCTATTTTGGAATGGAAGAGGAGTGACGAACATTCCTACAGTAAATAGAATTAGAAAACTTATTAAAATACATAGACTTAAAATTGTATCCTAGCCGAACCAATGGTAATAGAAATAAGCTTGAGAAATATAAAACAAAATAAGATTACATAAGGCATTTTCAAATGGTAATGGTAAGATTTGGGTTGTGTGGAATAATTCAATGGACATTGAAATTTTTGTAGAAACTAATCAAATTGTTAGTTTTAAAATAGGTAAATAGCCAGAGCTCATCTTTTCAGTAGTCTATGCAAGTAATGCAAAAGAAGAAAGGAAGATGCTTTGGTTAAAAATGGATAAATTAGCCGCAATGAAGTTGCAGTGAATTATAGGAGGGGACTTCAATATGATTAGAAGCAATACGAGAAAAGAGGCGGAAGGTCTCCTGACTCAGTAGTGATAGCTCATTTTAATGATGCTATTGCCATTGCAAAATTAATAGAGGCAGAATTTTTATGATCAAATTACACTTGGTGTAATAACTGGAAGAAAAGAGGGGCAATATGGTCTAGACTTGATCGGGTGCTATTTAATGCACAATGGCTGGATAAGCTGGGGGGAATAAAGGTGCAACATTAAGCAGAACATGCTCAGATCATAGCCTGCTCTTGGTAACACTCCAGAAGAGAGATGGGAGACCTAATGTTTTAAATTAAAAAAATATGTGGGGAATGCATAAGGACTTTGACGTGATTATAAGAGAATCATGGGAAAAACTAGTATTGGGCAATCCCATGCAAGTACTGGCATAGATATTGCGAAGAGTGTGTCTGGTCCTTAGTAAGTGGAAGGTTTTTGGTAATATTACCAAAAAAATACAAGAATCTGAGTAGAAAGTAATTACTCTAGAACTAGAGTATGAAGAAAGGCAAGATAGCATAACTAGAATAGAACTTAGCAAAGCGAAAGCTGAACTAAGACTTAGAATGCACATGGAACAAGTCTATTGGAAACAAAGAGCTAAAATTAAGTGGTTGAAAGATGGAGATAAAATACGAAGTTTTTTAATACAATGACGAAAATTAGAAATCAAAAAATAGGAATAAAAGGCTTTAAAAAAGAAAATGGAGAATGGATAGAAAAAGAGGAAGAAATTAAAATGAATTAAAAAGTTTTTTCAGAGATTATTTATGTGGGCCAAACACATGTAGAAGGCTTATATAATGGAAAAAAAATTGAAAGAAAAGTCATGGAATAGGATAATGAAATGTTAGAAGTACTATCAAGAGAAAAAGAGGTGAAAGAGGTTGTAT